>JAVYIG010003815.1:0-181125 GCA_035222895.1 Strongylocentrotus droebachiensis
GTGAAAACAAGGACGATAATGATGTTTCGTTGTATGATGTTTCAGACTCTGGAAAAATTAATTTATAACTAGACGATTCTTGCATAGCTGCACAAGAAATTGTGGTAGTCTGAACACACGTTAAAACACTCTCTCCTAGCTAGTCCTACTGAATCATCAACTCTGATACTTTCCCAGCTGTGAAAGGCCTTGGCGGGTCTGACTGATTTTTGACAGGAAATTAGCAAAAAGCAGGAGTAATCTGCTGAAGACTATCTGATTTTTAGGTGTGAAAAGTGGCTTCTAGCTGTCTTTCATCCCTTTCCTACTGAAATAGAATACGGAGTATAGAGGAAGGAAGAGCGATATCTTTAGGTCTTAGATGTGAGACAAAGAAAATCTCCAAAATAACATAGGGCAAAGGTGGGGGTAGATCAGTGTTTTGTTTTGTGCAATGTTGGCCGGCAGTTGAAAAGATGTTTTTAACCCTGTCGTTGTTTCAAAGGTGTGAGAATAGAGAATTTGGCTAAGAAATTTTGATCCAAAATAAAAGATTGAGTTTTTTGAATTGCAAGTATAATCTTAGGGACTTTGAGATAAATAGATTTGACTCTTTTAGCTGCGGAATACTTTGGTTTGATCACTACTTGACAGGATTCTATGATTTGAAGTTATTAACAGCATTTCATTATTTTTCTTTTTTTCTTTCAAAGATACAAAGTTGTAACCAAAGTATTTTAATGCTAATCATTCCAAAATTAGGTCTGCATATATACATGTATGTTGACAGTCCTCTCATTGCGAAATTCACCTGTGTGCAGACTTTACAATTCAACAGGTGTATTCATAATGCATGTATTACGCCTACAAGATACTCTGAGAAATAAATCTTCTTTTTACACTTTTTTTAAATGTGCACCTGTCGAAGTAGATAAGTTATGTACATGTATACTGGTAGTTCAGAATGAGCCTGTAATCATGAGGCCTTGTGGGGACCAGTACCCTATCTCACAATACATCATACAGAAGTCAAGGATAGACCTTCCGTAAAACTAGATCGAGAAGGCCGAGGAAACTACCAAGGTATATCATTCTGTTATACAAGGATTACATTAAAGATAACAAACAGTAATGATAGCAAAAAGGAAGTTCAAGTGAAACATGATAGGTATAAGCCTTATATTGTTGTCCTTTACCTGTTTCAAAGTCAAACTATACATGCATAAGATAGTTATTGCAATGACGAACCTTCGTCATTGCCTTGTTTTCGTTCACATTCTTCTTATTAATATTCTTACTTCTTCTTCCTCTTCTTCTTGTCGTCCGGAAATCCCATTCGTTTTGCACGTAGTGCTTGTTATTCCTAGTTAGGTGCTTTCCTCATGTCCTTTTCCTTTCAAATTTCCATAGGCATAGTCTCTAACATCTCATCAAGGTCACTACATTCTTCGATTCTCGAAATCACTCATGCATAACCGTCCAGGCGCCATTTTGTCCGTTTCTGGTCCATTTTAAGGCCTTTCTTTCTTTCTTCCTGTCTCCACTATCCTAGATCCTACATCCTTCTAACAAATTCCTCTAGATAGTCTAAGAGATGTTCTTTCATCTGCGACGTATAACCTGACCTTCAAAATGCCATCTTCGTACTCAATATTCAAATCTGAAACCGACTCCATCAAAAATCTTCAAATTCTCGAAAATTTGACCCCTAAATAATCTAAAACTGCCATAACTTTCTCATATAAATTTCGTTTTGTATTTAAATTTAACAGTATCTTTATCTCATAATTGCACATAGCCATGCCAAATTTCACGCTCCAATGGCTTTGCACAACATAAATAGCGCCCTCTAAAGTTCTGGGAATTGGCTTTCTCTCTGTGGCCGTATCTCCATAATGGCTTGGCAAACCCGTACCCTTTTTTGGATTTAGATACTTGAAGATATGCCCTTTCCAGCCATATACAAAATTATATACCCTATCACTGACCAAATTTGAGAAAATTGCCCTCCAAATTCGCCATTTTCAAGAAAATTGAGTAATAACTTCAACTTGCTCTAAACCGGCGATCTTTATACCTACATCAATGAAACTTGGCGGACACATGTATCCATATACGTGACAACTGTCTGCTAAGTTTAGTAAATTGTAATGCCCTCTTTGCCAAGTTATCGCCAAAAATGATGAATTTACTATGCTTTGCGTAATAGCGCGTTTGATGCGTGCAGTACGTTTTTGCGCAGATGACAATGGTTTCAAACTGACCGCACTGAAGTGCCCTTTCGAATGATACCAAGTATGGTATATGTTCACGCAGAAAATTGTGAGTAAATCGCATTTGAACAAGGGTCACTATACGAATTCCGCCGAGTTTCCGCCCTATTATAACACGTTTCGGCCATGACGTCATTTTGTAAGACTGTTTAATTCGGTTGTGTTAGTATGGGCGGCCGTTCGTGCCAAAGCACGCGTCGCAACATGTTCATCATGCACCAAGTCCTATTGGTTTTGCACGCAGTGCTTGCGAGCCCTTTCTAGATCCCTTCCTCTACTCCAATTCCCTTCAAAATTCGTAGGCGTAGTCTTTAGCATTCCTTCAAGGTCACTAAATTCTTCGTCTTCCGGAAACCCTCATGCGTGACCGTCCAGGCACCATTTTTCCGTTTCGGGCCGTTTTGGTGACCTTTCTTTCGCCCTAACTATCTCCACTATCACAGAAGCTACAGACTTCTTACATATTGCTCTGGATAGTCCGAGAGTAGCTCCTTCGTTTGACTTGTAGAAACATGGCGTCATTGCACGCACATCGTTGTGACACGATTGCATTTCTAGTTTTAATATTGTATTCATGATTTTCAATGAATATTTGTACAAATTTAAATGAAAGGAATGCAAGATCGCTAGGGTCCTTCTTTTGCTACATCCCCTTGCTTAGTGATTTAATAATTTCATAGAAATCTTTGATAGACCGCTGACTGTTCCTGTTACACACGCGTCTGTTGCATATTGACATTGAACTTTAGTGCTTTGTCAGGCATGATAATTCATTTTTTACCTCTCTTTTCTTTAATATTATTATAGTAGTATCTTCTGTAATATCTGTCTAATAAAATTACAGAAATCTGACAAAGAGAGTTTCTGTGGTCTTTAATACCAAACCCCAAGAACACAAGCTTTACGATGTTAAATGATACTTTGTAAACACTTCTGCTTGCCTCTATCAAATGACAAGATTCAATATTTTGACATGAGTTTGTTGAGTGACATGAATGCCATCACCTCTTCTGAAAAACTGTGAAATATTCTGAACTGTACCTTGATAAATAATGACTGTTCAGTAGAGCAGATGCTTTCCTGCATTGGTTACAAAGCCGAGTCTATCAACAAGAAATTAGGACTTAAGGTCACCTTAGCAATCCATCCATCCCATTTTGTTGTCAATTGAATTACGATACATATTCAGTTCCTTTTCTTTTCACTTAATTGACCATGGCTCAAGGGACCTGTCCTCGGCTGAGCTTTGACCTGTGACCTTGCTGGGGTTAGCAGCAGGGGAGGTCATTAGCACAGTGGGTAGTGTTCAAAGGGGAGTAGACCAGTCAAGTACAAATGATGAAGGTTATCTAAATAGATTCATTCCAGAGGAAATGGCTGGCATGAGGGAGAAACTCTGCTGTCTGGGTTTGATTTATGAAAGCATACTTAGAATGACAATTTTGACTAGAAATGCTTTGATTTTGCCGCTTATTACTACTTACATGTTGGGAAGCCTCTTTCAATCCAGTGTCCACGAGGCCCTTTCAAATCTCTTTCTCTCTCTCTCTCTCTCTCTCTCTCTCTCTCTCTCTCTCTCTCTCTCTCTCTTGTTTTCCCTTTTTACTGCCCCTGGCCTGCTTTTTCTTCCTGTCTACTTTCCTCTCTTGTAGCTAATTTGTGTCTACCTTACCTATATGTTCATTGTTGATTCTCTTTAGGCCATTTATTTGTTATGCCTACATTGTAGTATCTCTCCCTGCTAATTTATGTTTTTTGCCTAATTTATTCTCCATCTCTAATTCTCTATCTTCCTTTAACACTCATGTATCTTGTTATATTTGTTTACTTTTATTTTGTATTTTTAAATCAGGGATGCAGCTATGTACAGTTTTTTTAAATCCTTTTGCTGAATCCCCAGACATATTTAAACGAAACAGTTAGCACACTAAGTAGCTGATACTTTGTGATATAAATCACCTTTCATAGTTTCAACAGTTCAATTACAACAATCTGTATGATTCCTTTTACACTGTCAAATCTTACAAATGATAAACAAATGCATGCACATGGATAATTGTATTTACACTCATTAGTTTTCAGTTTCTAACTACCCTTGCTATTTCTTTATTTTGAACTACACCTGTACTTACTCTTGAAGAATAATTGTGTCAGGCCTGTTTTGTGTCTTTTCTTTAGGGTTTTTCCTAGCATGAGATCACTCATCTCCACCCTTCTCTTGCCTTCCCTCCCTTCCTTCCTTATCTTCCTCCTATCTCTTCCTCCTATCGTCATAACCTGTCCTTCTCAAGGCAATCCTTCTCTTTCAACTCTAACTGACCCTTAACCAGCTTCAAGCAATAGTTATTTCAGAGAGTATCATCGAATATTAGAAAATCTCAGCTATATTGACCTACTACAGGTTGGAAAATGTCTTACAGGGATACAATGGAACAGATTTGATACCGTAGATTCATATTGCAGTGTCCAGAATTTTTTTATTGATAATCTTTTTATTTTATCTTTTTCATTCAAAGCGGAAAAAGTTCTGTGATGAAAAGTAAAGAATTTGTATTTTCACTCTGTCCTCTTGTTGGCTTCTTCTATGTACTATACATTTATGTTACTTTGAAATTAAAGCAAAGGTTATTCAAAAAGTTTAGTATACTGAGGAGTTAGGACCCCTTGAAATATTGTAAATGAAATGAAACATGCATAAATAATATAATGACAAAGACAGATGTCATTGTTTTAATGGGAACGTATATTTAGGTATATTATGAACAATGAGATGGAAACTTTGGTGAGAAAGAGATGACAAAAAGAAGGTGAGGGATACATAAAGAAAGTAAATGTGACATGAATGTAAAACCTGGTAGAAAAAAGTAAGGTAACGAATGACACCAGAAGTCCTGAGAACTCAGATTCAGCAGCCTGGATTTGATATCAGTGATGCATCTAGCACGGATGAAAAGGATGCTGGAAGTGTTTGTTGGTTCGTGTCAGCGATGAAAGCAGGGCCATGCATTGGAGCACAGACAAGTCAAAGCGTATTATTTGTAGAAGATAACCGGTTTGCATGAGCCCTTGATACCTCTTGGTCGCGACAGACGCTCAGCTCATTGCCATGCCGATATACTGTCAACAGAAGTTGAGAAGAGATACAACGTCTTTCCTGTCAGGGAGCAGCAGAAGAGGGATCTACAAGGGATGCTCCTCATTCTACACAGACTATCAACAAAAAACTCATTTTCTAGTCGCAATGTAGGTCACATAAATACTCTCTGATCTGTCTCACAGTTTCAGCCTTTTTTCGTATGAAATGTCAAGTTATACTAAGCTTTACCTTGCAATTTCTTTGGAAACGTAGTAGGGTGTAACATGTATTTTACTTCCTTTGTCTCAAAAGGTTCTCTCGTCTGTTTTTGTATCCGTCTTGAGAGTTTCACAGAACTTTCCTTTTTAGCTGTCACAGTTTGACTAGTTTCTTCTACTAATTAGTGTCAAACAGCCCCCTATCTGTCCTCTCTGTGTCTGCTTTGTCTCAAATGATCATGTATCTTTCAATATGTTTGTCTCAAAGTTTACCTATCACTTTTTTCCTCATTTGTTTAAAACAAATTCCTTTCTGAGTTTCAATATTTTATTCTGATTTGTCTCAAATTTTCACTTCTTTCCTCTAAAATATTCACTTTATTATTTTCTGACAATTGCCTCAGGGTTCTTTAATTAAACACATATTCTACCATTAATTGCCTATTGTACTTTTAAAAACAAACAACAAAAACCAAATGTAAATCTTGGACTGTACTTGCAAATCCTGACAAGCAAAACACATACAAATGTTAGGGTCCCATGGTGCCCTTATTAATATTGGGATATAAATCAAATCCTTTTGCTGGGATGGTGTGTATTCCTGAAGACAGCAGAGATCTCCCCTGATTAGCAACAAATCTGTTAATATGGGTGTAGGGCAGGGAACCTGATCCACCAGAAGCCTTCTGCTATTATAGGAATGGGCGAAAATAAACAGCCGCAGATACCAGTCCCAGTCTGCCTTTCTACTCCCTTTTTTTATTATACCAGTTAGAATGACCTTTATTTCCACCCTGTTATCCTCCAGTACAGGGTTTGAACAGGGACCATGGGCAGATGTGGTTTAGTCACTCATAACTGTAGATACATATTTCTGTCTTTATAAAGTTATTTTTGTCATAGTGGCCTTTAAAAAAAAGTATTATAATGAGATTTGATGACTAAGTCTCAGAACTTTATTCTATTGTGTAATTCATAATGGCTGCAACCCCTCATTATGAGGTTCGTGCTATTACTTATTTCGAAAGGAATTTTATTAAAGACTCATTTGATATGAATACTGAATAGTCCTTTACATGTAATTATCAAAGAAAACTTAAGTGTTCCTGCATTTGTTTATACATGTATATATAAAAAGAAAAACATGTATCATGAATATGAATTTTTCAAGATCGAATTCCCAAGGGGTTTTTATTAAATAGTTTTAAAATAAATTGTTCTATTCAGTGATATCGAGGATATCATTGGTTAATTTCAATCTGCAAAGAGTAAATTTTAGGATAGTGAAAAGGTGAAAAGGACATTACTTCCTCCGGGATGTTGAATGATCATATCAGATGCCCAAATTTGTTTGAATGTAGAGTTGAATGATTCATGGTTTAATGTGCAGGAATCATCACATGATTAGATAGAAAGATTAACGGTGCTGGATATCTCACAGATCAGCTAGCCTCACATACTGTAACTCACTGTGTCACTGTCTGTGTTGGCATGGATTTGAAAAAAGAGAATAAAGAAAGAAATTGGTTCGGTCTCATATTTAGATATACAATGCGTTTCAGAAAAAACGAAACCGAGAATTATTGATGTTCTATCATAACTTTATCACAATTATAAGTGACCATATGGTAGGAATACTCCCCAGGAAGTGGAGATGCTGGGCATTGTACGTGAATAAATCCAATGACCGGGGTTATAATGTCTGTAAAGCGCTTAGAGACGGTATTCCGTATGAAGCGCTATGTCAATCCAAATTATTATTAATATTTAATAATGATGATTGTTAGATTTGTGCCAGGTAGAGAACATCATTAGTTATTCAGAAGTAGAAGGTGTAAAGTGAAACCCATTTGGCTTGTTATCAGGGTCATACACTCTCTAGACCAGCTTTGAAGAGCGCTGTCCATTGCCTTCCTGTGGAGTAGGCAAGAGCATTGTCCCCTAATGCTACCAGCTCCTCACTGATATCTTTTAGCTCCTTCTTCTAGGGCACCATGAAATGGATGACTGCACGTTGCTAAACAACACCATTGAAAAATTCACTGCTGAACTTAAATCTTATCACCTGTAATGGGAAAGGTGAAATATTCATGCTACATACATGTAATTACGTCACCGAATAGCTGCTCTTTTGGTCAGTCGGGCTATGAACTTGTTAAATGCCCCTATACATAGTCAGATATATGCCTACATAACATCTTTTCCAATGTTAAATCTGTAATTTGTATTTACAACCGGGTCTGATCTGAGCCTCAGAACCTGGGATGTACATGTACATTTGTAATTTGCTTTGCCAATGTAAAAATTAACATTCAGAAATTTTTATGAATTATGATAATTACTGAATAGGGTTTTGGGTTTTAAACTTTCAATTGGAAATGTCTCGGTTTATTCAAATAATCTTTTTGATGCATGATTTTGTGGTATTATAATAAGTGGTTGAAGTCCATGCTTTACAATCATCAGCCCTTACGATTTGATTTTTTACTTTGTCATCATTCGTCATAATTAGTCATGACTAGTTAGGCGTCCATATGGAATATATGGTATTTGAATGTCATAAATGAATCATATTTTCCTGATTATACTGAAAGTCCATGCTTTTCCTATCTTATGTATTGCAGGTTGTTTTCGTCATGACTGGGGATTGTGGGAATCAGTCTCACCCAGGGTTCCAAGCCTACGAGCAGATCGCTGCCACCAGCTCGGGTCAAGTCTTCATGCTTAACAAGTCTGATGTAGATCTGGTAAGTAGAAAGCGTTAATTCTTAGTCTGGCTCTTAGTCTGGCTCTCAGGCTAAATGAGTTAGACATGCTGTCTGTGTGTGCAAGGAGTAGGGAAGGAGTTTAACTGAGTCTGGAGTAAGAAGACTATCATCTCTCCCTGTTTCATCATATAAAATGAAAAGCCAAGAAAAGGAGGGGATGAGAAGGGGGTATATAGGTGTACAGTGATAATTTGTTCATTCTCTGGACCTATTTTCAATGAAAAGAAGAACAAATTCTTCTTCCTTGTATTTTGGCTATGAATTTTGAAATCAGATATTTCATGTATTCTGTAAGCTTTGACATCAAATTATGACCAGTGGTCTGTTTCAAATTTATAAGTGAGTTGAATTTTGAGTGTAAAATCCAAGAAGATTACCTTATTATAAGATGAATTCATTTTTCGATGAAACAGTAAATAAATGTTTTGTTACACAAACATTCAAGAGCCTACATGTACATGATCATTAGAAATGATGCAAAGGCATAACATATATTAGGGTGAGGCACTGTTGCAATTTTGAGCAATCACATATTGGTTGATTTTATCCTGTACATGTATTTTAAAAGGCATGTGGTGCAAACATTTACAATTTGCCGTCCTGTTGAACCCCACAATTGCCCCTCCTAAAATGAAATGCACATTTTCCCATACATAGAAACACCTCTGCAGAGAATTCAAAAACTGATTCTTTGAACATTCCCACTAGATCTCAACTGACAGTTTTTAGGGAGAGAATAAAAAACATATGGTTTTAACAAACTTTGCTGAAAAATATGTGAACATCTATGTAATGTTATCCATCTGGTATAAATCAATCAAACACTGATAAATTGATGTAAAAGGAAGAAGAAAGTGAAGGCAGTCAAGAAATTTAAAATGACATTAATCTAAGCAAGACATCTCTTTCCTTCTTTGATATGAAGATGTCTCATATTTAGGATTGAAATCAAAGGGAAATTGTTTCAATACTAAAGCTTAACTCCTCTTTAAGATGCCATTTAAGATACTTCTCCAGATGTTAAGATTCAAACTAGATACCGATCACATGATATGATAGTTTGATAACTTACAACCAGGGACTTGTAAGGAAATGACTGACTGCAGGCTAGATTGCTTGCAAGGACAGAGGCAGATATAAATATCCCCACACGTTTCTTTGTGATGAAACACAAGTTCCTTTTAAGATGCAGTCTTGGATACATCTCTGTCAATATAGGAACTTGGTTGCCATGGTTATTGTTGGATGTAAACCACACCCAATTTTAAGGGGGGGGGGGGGTATGATTTCCTAGTAAAAGAAATATTTACATACTATTAGTAATGATTCCTTTGAGGTTTGAATCACCCTTCAGTATATGTCCTTGGCTAATTTTTCTTAACATAATATTGAGATTAATATGAATCACTTTTACACTTAACAATTGGTTGTTTAAAAAAGCTCAACATATCGTCCCTATTTTCACGAAGTGACGGTAGTGAGGAAAATCGTCACGCAAATTAAAAGCGATTTTCCTCACTACCGTCACTTCGTGAAAATAGGGACGTTATGTACCAACTCCAGTAGAGTCTTTAAACTATTTTGTATGCTGAGTTGAATTATAAAAAAAGGAAACTACATGTAATATAGCCCAGTCTTTCAGGGGCTCTTTTGTCATGGGGGCATTGGTCTTACAAGGTGGATGAAATGCAGGAGAACATGACCGTGGGTTTGGATGTAGATGAGGAGGGTTGGATCATCCTCTTTACATTTTTCTTCCCCCTCCCTTTCTTTCCCCTCTGTCCTCCTATTTAACCTGCCGTCATTTGGCGTGTGTGTGTTTGGGAGGGGGGGGGGGGGGGGGGGCAAGACCGTTGTAGTTAGACCAGAAGACATTCACTTTTTCGTACAATATGTCAAAGTTCAAAATTAAAAATTAAAATGTGTTGAATTTGCCAAACTTACATCATAAAAGTTATGAGAGGAAGCTGCACTTGAAAATATGTCTAAGCCAGAAACATTTTTTTTCTGTTTTCCTTCAATAGTATAGAGTATTTTCTGCCCTCTTTCTCCTCCCATTGTATATTTTGAGTGAAGACAGCAAAGAAATTTTCACCCCTGAAACACTTGTTACGGATTGGAGAGGTAGGATCCATATCGTTAACACTGTACAGTGTCCTTGTTATTTTGAAATATAGGCCTGCAGTCTTATTTTCGGAAGTCTTAAAAATGATTAGATACTTCACTGCATAGTTCTCTCAATTACCTCCGTGTAGGTCTTGAGTTATGACCACACAAAAGTTTGGTCCCAATCTGATTTGTTTTCAGTTCCATAGTTGCTCAATATGCATTGGAAAATGGAATCTGTGCAAGCTAAATTGAAAGTGACACCTGAAACAGTCTGAAGAAACAAGTTTATTCCAACAATAACAGTTTGGTAGAGGAATGGCATACATCTTCAAGCAGGTGATGAATTACACATGACATTCACCTTAACAACAATTTCAAATTGTACAGAAAAAACTGGAAAAATGTGGAAATTGGACAATTGGTTTCTTAATAATATCAACCACAGACATAAAAAATAACAATGAATGGTATAATTTTAAGACTAAACTTTTCATTTATGATGGCTTCTGATTCTCTGTAGCATGATGATTCAATAATGGTGGAACAGATGTGTCTGTTAACTCTTATGAATCAATATATTCTGCATTTGTTCTGGTCAGAAAGAAAATGTGTGTACAATGATTGCTAGCCACATTGAAATTAGTGACAGAAAAGTTGAATCAACTCTATAAGTGAAATTTTTCTTTCAACCAAGCTCAGGAAAATTGATTGATGGTTTGAAACTAATACCACAGTTTTTAGTAAACCCAAATTTTGTAATATTCAAATCCCATTTCTAATTTAGAGATATACCAGCCACATATAATCATTTTATTACTTTTTTTCTTCACATAGCCAATTCTCCCAAGTAAATATTTGTGTTTGCTTTGAAAATGGTAGTCCACTGTGCTATCAAGTCGGTGCCTTTCTATCACGCTGCCGTTCAGGGAAACAGTGATTTCCTGCTAATTATACGAAAGGAAATTATGAGAGACTCCAGGGACTACAAAGATTAATAAATGAAAGTAACGATAATGAGGAAAGGAACGGGGTTCCTCCATGACTTGCCTACAAGACAGGTGGATTATAATCTCATTGTTTTTAGTTTGAATAGAGCCTTGCTTTTCCGACCTGAAATACTGGCATTTGAGAAAATAATGCTTGACGGTGGAATTGAAGAAAGGTATAGCTTTAAATTGACTTACATTATGTACATACATGGTGTATGTGTGAATGAATTGATACTGATGGTAATGAATGAGGAACTTCTGTTTATTTTTATTATATGGAGTTCACTCCATGTATATACTGATACAATGAAAATATTCAGCAGAATATGTCAGTTTAACTCTGAAATGCCTTAAAGCCCCACTGTCCTACTTGTAGCTACTTGCTCCCTCTATATAGAAAACTTCCCCAATCAGTGCCTGTTGGTCCCCCATGATCCTCTTTTTCTTATGTTAGTTGAGAGCTTAGTTAATGAGATAGCCACTTGTCAGTGACCTTGCTGTGTGGTCTAATCCCTTCTGACCCAGTAGTATTGACGGTTTTTAAGGAAAAAAGAAATTTAGAAACAGCCTTCGAAGGAAATATACAAAATATGAATTAAAGTAAGAAATTCTAACCTTTGTCCTGCAAAGGCATCAAGTGAATCCAAAGGTATTTTGTATACTATGTAAACTTTAGACCATTTTAAAGAGAATACTTTAAACCATTAGATTTCCTTTGAAAATTGAATTGATGCGAATGGGATTGGGAAAATTGTCATTGAAGAAGAGTAGTCCATACAATGTGTTTCTATTTCTTTTGTAAAAAGCAGTCTAGAATTGTTTGAACCTTCGAAGGTTCAGAAATTCATAGGAAGATCTTCTATGGAATGCTGTTAGAGCAGTGTAAAGATGATGTATATTGATCTTGATAGTCTGATCGGGATGCTAGACAGTAGGAAGCTCATCTTCTATAAATACTTCAGTCTGGGTAAATGTCAAAGGATAAGGGAGGAGTGAAGGAGAGTACCCCACCCCCTCTCTCCCACATTGTGAATGTGGCATTTAAAGCCCCACTGCACTACTAATAGCTACTTGTGCCCTCTATATAGCAAACAATATCTAAGCGGTGGCCGTTGGTCCCCCATTGTCCCCTTTTTCTTAGGTCTTTTTCTTATGTTAATTGAGAGCTGATTTGATGAGAGAACCACCTGTCAGTGACCATGCAGGGAGGTCTTATCCCTCCTAGCCAAAGTAGTGCAGATAGGCTTTAAAGCTCATCTTGAGTTATAGTACCTTAATTTCTTAATTGCTTATACTACTGTAGGCTTTTTGACCAGTAAAACTTTCTTTACATTTGCATGTATGAGAACACTTGTTATACATGCCGTTAGCGCTCCTAAAATGTACTTGTAGCTCAGTTTAATAGCCTTCTTGCTCGTTTCCTAGCTATTATACATGTTGCACAAAATAATTTGGCAGATCTTATTTTAGTAAAAAACATTCAGTGTAAGATTCATTTGAATGCAATAACGTGTGAAAAGTTATTTTCATCAATATTGTTGTGTGGACCTTCCATTCTCGGGAGACTTGAAGGTTCATATTCGACAGTTTATAGTTAACCAGTGTTCATCTACTTGAAATACCCTTGTCACAATGGAGATACTTATAAGGATATACCATTCTGTTAGAACTCCTAAAATATACTGGTAGCTCAGTTTAGTGTTCTTCTTTGCTCATTTCCCAGCTATTATACATTTTGAACCAAAATAATTAGGCCGATCTTATTTTAGTCATAAACATTCAATGTAAGATTCATTTGAATGTATGAAATGTTATTTTCATTTATATAGTCATGTGGAGACTTGAAGGTCCACATTAAACAGTTTATAGTTGACCAGTATTCATCTACTTGAAATAACCTTGTCACAATGGAGATACTTATAGGGATATACCATTCTGTATGGGAAGCATCCCTGTCATAATGGAGACCATTGTGTGGAGGCATGGAAGCCATGTGCTTAGGTGCTTATGTGCTAATTCAACAGTGGTCTTGTGCCTTTATAAATTTAATCAGAATATAAAATGGCAATTATTTCAATATATGATTAAGTATTAAATAAAATAGAAGACAGACTAAGAAAATGCATTTTAGTGCTTAGAACCTTATGTATACATAGTGTATATTTCTTATACTCATCTCTTGAAAATTTGTATTGCAACTTATAATATCATGAATTCAGTCACATATTTCAATAAGGGTAGTAATATATCCAGTATGTATTTATTGGTATTAAAGCCATGAGGTGATTAAGAATCAGTACCTTTCCCAGAGGACACATGTGGACTGGCTTGCAAACTTCCATCTTATCTGTGTATCAAACACTTTCAAGGCCCCTAACAGTGTACGAACCGACGAGTAGTGTAGCTCCATATCTGTAATGCTGACAAATATTGAACCCTTTTATCTCTGTCCTATCCTGCAGGTGTTGCGATTTGTTGAAATATCTCTGCAATCTCGTAAGGTCAACCTGCTGTCAACGGACTACGAGCATGGGGCCACTCAAGTGCATCAGGTTCCGATAGACACCAGGATAAACCAGATCACTATCTCTGTCAGTGGGACTAACAGAAACGTCACTTTTAGAGATCCTAGTGGTAAGGCCATATCAAGCTTGAGCTGCTTGCTTGAGACAAAGATAGTTCCTCCTTTCATAATTTGGCTTTTGGTAATGATTTTGATAATGCAGATGATGATAATGCAGATGATGATAATGCAGATGAATGTTGATGGTGATGATGATGATGGTCGTAGTGATGATGAACAAAACAAGATGACCTGCGTCCAGAATTTCTTTTTTGTTTCACTTCTTCACAATTTTTTGCATTTTGCCTTCCTTCATCTTTTTTCTCTAAGACTTCCTTAACTGAGCTCGTAAAAAAAGAAGGCTACATTGATTTTACCGAAGTGCTTAACATTTGAAAGAAAGAAAAAAATTGGCCGATTGTGATCCAAACAAAATATTTAACACCAACATTATTTACCGGTAATGGGATGTGCTGCCCACACAACCCCATGGCCACGGTATGGAAGAGGTTACAATTCTGTCGACTACATGTATTTCAAGATTCATAGTTTACTCTGCAGCAGGTGTGAGATGTTATATATTTAGTTCTGTTTATTTTTCAATTTCAATTACTGTATATGTGTTTTCGCTCCCTTTGTGGTACCTCCCTTTGTGATACAAAATGAAACAATGATTTTTTTTCTTCCATCTTTTGCAGGTAGAGACATACCATTGATAAATTCACAAAGATATAACGGTGGACAGCAGTATTTAGAGGAATTATTAACTTTAGAAAATGTGTATGTAGTTGGAATGGTTGAGCCGCTTCCGGGCACCTATGAGCTGATAACAAACTCTAGAGAGGAACATACGGTGCGTGTTACAGCCATTAGTCTTCTGGATTTCGCCTTTGGATTTGCTAGGGACCCCACGTCGGACCTAAACAATACCTTCCATAGACCCATCAGAGGTAGGTACACTTTTTGAAAGTTTTTGTATCTCTATAATTTATGCGACTTGATATTTGATTTACTTGAAACTAATTAAATTTAATTACATTAAGTTTGTCAATTATTATAATATAAGAGACAAATATATATTAAGATTGGGATTTTACACTGATTTTCTATAAGACTTTGAAAACAAAGCATCTGTCAGTGGACACTGCTGGAGGAGCAAAAAATGAAATCATTTAAAAACTGCTCTTTTAGGAGTCTTCCAGGTTCAAGCATATAAGGGTCACTCTGCAATGGCTTGCTTCGGTTGGAGAAAAAGAGAGAGAGAGACATACACTCATTAATTTTAAAAATGCCAGATAATGACATGCATGTTTTAGGATATTATGTTTTATCTCACTACAATACAAACACCACTGCTTTTTCAACATTTTTCAGGTGTTCCTTCTAACTTAATGATCGAGGCCCTTCACATGAATCCTCCAGGCATCCTGGAGAAGGTGGAGTTCTTAAACCTGAGGGGTGAGACCATCTTTGAGACCCGCCTTACTCAGAGCACAGAGAATCCCGACCTCTACATTGCCCCTCGCACCATCCCACCTGATAGCTACTTCCACATCAGGGTATCAGGTATCGACAGCATGAACTTCAGGTTCCAGCGACTCTCCAAGGCAGCTATCAGTCCTCTTATTCCAGGTTAGTGAGTGCTGTCGTGTTTAAATGTAATCCAACATATCCTCTGACATAAACTCCATGCTATATTTTGTCAAAGAAAAAAAATTTGCAAGAAGAGGTGGAACATGCTCATGTTTTGAAAGCCTTCTTTACAATCCTTGTTGCATTGCTCTGAATACACTGCAGATTTTTTTATATCTGAGTCTGGAAAGTTTTCAAGACAACTACTCGCATTTCTGTAGTCTGCATGTTGGTCATAAAAACCGGTAAAATTTTAACGAGTGGCTATTTCAATTTAATCAAAAACTTTAACTTCAGCGATATGACAGCAGGAGTGTAACTGAGAAAAACAAGTTTTACCCAATGAAGACTTATCTCACTATAAAAAGGTCAGATGAGCTTTAGACCTTGTGGATGATTAGGTATGAAACAAACAACTTATTCAATAAAGACTTCTCCTGCTCAAATATGATCATGGCTCAGGAAAATCTTAATTATTGTAAATGTTTCATCCTCTCAATTAAATAATACCCAGGTCATTAATGAAGTCTGCTTCTGTTCAGAGTGGAAGAAAATGTTTTTCTCTAGACAAGATCATACCACAGACAGACTCATATGTCGTTATTTTGTAATCTTGAATATCTTTAGACCCCCCAACAACCTTCATGCCGAGAAGAACACCAGGTTATTATGGAATGGATGCTGTATTGACCTGTGATGTTGAGAGTATGATACCATTCACCGTCCGGTGGATGAGAAGGGGAACTCCCTTGGATGGACCTATTGAATTCAGGTAGGTGATTCTAGACATGTAGCTATTAGATGATGCTTATAATTATCCGCTAGCCTGGTGATGTAGATATACAGTAGGCTTATGGTTGCACCATGTGAGAGAGGGGGAGGATTGGGGAGTCCTGAAAAGGACTGTCTGTAATCTTTTTTTCTTGAGTGTGTAAATATTTCAGTAAAGCTAGCTAAGCAAAATTTAGTGGCCCAAGATTATGTGTTCAGCACGCAAAAAGTTCTTTTGGGACATATCTGAACGAAAGTTTAGCTAATATTACGCCAAGTTAAGATGATACTTGCATTTACCAGCTCCATATCTTAAAAGTGAGGTTCTACCTCGGGGTGATAAAATTCTGATTTCCCAAAATTATGCATCTTGTATTCGGGATCCGTCTTTTTTCTGTGCCTCTACATTTGACTATAAAGCTACCTAACAGAAACAAATTCAATTTATACTTTAATCAAACCAACGTGGTCGACACCAGACCAACTACAGACCAAACTCACATTTAGGTTACCTCCAATGGTCGAAAATCAGTCGGTGTGGAGTGGGTTTTGAGTTGGTTTGGCAGTGTGACTAGGCTATAAGCATGTTTCACATATTCATTGTTACGAACAAAGAGTATTTACAGATATACATGTAGCTCTAAAATTCTAAATGTGTATTTATAGCTATTCAAAGATATGATCTTACATGCCTAAATAACTAAATGATATACTTTGCAGTTTTGTGTGAATGATACTGGTGTACAGGTCATTGTTAAATGCAATGCCCAATAGTGAATTGACCAAAAATAATCTTCTCAAATATTATGTCACTGCAGATGCATGCCTCTTTCATGAATCTTGTTAATAAAATTACTGAATATTAATTCTGTAAAACAACGTCTAGTGTTAAAACTATTATTATGACTATTCTAAATTTTCTTGATTATCTTTCTGCATTTCTTGTCTGTTTACAGCGAAACTGGTAGCGCAACTTGGACTATAAAGAACTCTGATAGCCGAATAGAAGGAGTGTACTCCTGTATAGCAGAAAATGAAGAAGGAACTGCCCGATCAGAGACGTACCTCGATATCACAGGTATCACACACTGTCATCCTTGAACTCTAAACTTTACAGTCATGGATTCAGTTTGTCCTCTCTGGTATTCTTTTCCATCATGTATTAAAGCAGGACTGCACTACTTGTAGCTACTTGGGCCCCCTATTTAGCAAGCAATGCCTAAGTGGTACCCGTTGGTCCCCACACGATCCCCTTTTCTTATGTTAATTGAGAGCTGATGAGATAACCACCTGTCAGTGACCTTGCAGGGAGGTCTAATCTCTCCTAGCTATATTAGTGCAGACAGGCTTTAAAATGAGAATCTGTCCATTTATAGTGGACATGCATATTGATCCAAACTCTCGGAAAATGGCAGAGTCCATTTCTTTTGCTTGATTTCGGGAATCCAATTGCTAATCGTTCAGTTGACAAAAATCCATTAAGGGTGGGTTAGAAGTAATACAACATGGTCCAAAATGGAAAAAGTGGGGGTTTTAGTGCACTGTATGGAAGGCGGATTAAACTTTTTCTTTTATTCATCTTATATGCTCTTATACATTAAGACTCAGTATTGTGACATTCCAGGGGAAAATTGGATTATTTAATGTCCTCCATTTCATTATAGTTTTGCCTTTAACATTCTCCATTTTGAGTCTTGTTCTATAGCCATGTACTATGAGTATCAAAGAGCTTACCGTGAACTTGAGATCCATAACCTCTCCTGTATTTGATTTAGTTTTGTGTTGCCTGGTATCCATTGCTAAACTTTTAGAATAAATGACTTAAGTACCAGTTTCATTACTGAATATGTATAGATTTACTTCTACTAGGTTGAGCGTACTCGCACTTATTTGACAAGCTTTTTCCATTCAGGTCTATTCTCCATGTTCTTGCCTTGGTAGACAGGTGTCTTTTCCTGACTGGTCAATGTAAGTCATTGCTGGGCGCCCTCTGGTGCGTTTGCCCCTTAAGTGCTACCAGAAGAGCATTTGTGAAATGATGTCACTCTTGCTCTTCCAGATATAATAAAGTTATTGTAAAGTTATCCCCAAGATATAATGAATTTGAATGATTTCTTTCCGATTACAGAACCACCGCCAGTGATTGCCCGACCTTACAACACATCAGTCCTACCTGGTAGCGATGGTGTCATGTCATGTTTTATCTCCAGCACTGTAGAGTATAACATAACATGGGATAAACCAAATACATTGGTCTCGCTACAAGGACACAACAGAGTAAGTTTTCACTGTTTTCAATTTAAAGTTTGCAAAACTTCAAGTTACAAATAATGATCCAATAATAAACAAGGACAAGTGTTCACACTGGACTGAAACAATGAGTAATCAGAGTTTAAAACTACAAGCCGAGAAAAGAGTCATTTAGAATTACAAGGTGACATAACCTTGAAAGTTAATTGCATCGGCACAGCACATACCTTTAGGGATTGGGTATCTTTGCCTCAGATTCTGAACAAATAATCCTGGATTTAGCTCATGCTGCAATCATAATTATAAACCCTTAGGTCAGTTAGGAATCCCATGACTTTTACAAGCCAATCGCCTGTCTGATAATAAAGATATTTATGATTGGAATTAGAAATGTCAAAAACCGTTTGCCAAACAGTTTTGAACAACACTACTCTATATTGGAGAAAATGATTATGGTAAAATCGGTCACTCAATTTTTTTAAATTTTGTGAGCACTTCATGATCATTTTGAAGCGCAATTTTTTTAGGTCTTCAATATTACACCATATCACAGACACTGGTATTAAACATGTAAGGCCATGAATCTCAGATTTGTAAAACTGGAAACATTGCTAAACAATGCCTTGAGTATGGAACCCCTGCTGCTTGTAGTTTCGTGCTAACCTGAAGATTGCTTGTGGTTTATAACTTTGAGTAAACTTGAAGTTTTCTAATGATAAGTGCATTTACACAATCCCTAACTATAACCTTTGACGTTTATAACCACAACCTAAACGTAAAATGAATGGACTGTTGTATGAGCCTAAGTCACGTTATCTAAAATGTACACACTGGAGGTTGTAATCACTTATGGAAGTGAATATGGTGGAACAAAAGAGAGACTAATCCAATTTATCAAGCTTACAGCATTGTAGAGTGTATCATCACATTTAACACATTGAAAAACAAAAACAATATTAAAAACATTTAAAAAACATGATGTTGAAGTTTTCAACAGTTTCAGTTATCTAATCGATAACTTTTAGCACTGTAGGTCATAGTGAGGTATGTAGAGTGTATCATCAAATGGAAGACAGTGAGAGATAAAATAGGTAGTATAAGGTTCCCAATCTTGAGAGTAAGTAATCTTATCTTATCTAAAACCTTTAGGACTAAAGGTCGCAGTGACGCATGAATGTGCATTTGATGTCAAAAATGAGAGATTTCTTAGAAATAACATTGTAGAGTGTATCATCACATGGCAAAACAATGGAAAACAGGTAGTTTTAATAGTTGAAAGTTCACAGGAGAGAAATTTATTTGTCTTATCAATTTGTGTAACTTTTGGCTCTGTATTATGTGACTTGATCATCACAACAAAGAGTTGCATATTTGTAGTTTGCAAGTTGTCTTGTTTGTAGCATAGGAGAGTATTATCATCATTTATCATCATCAACCTGTTGACTAGATTGATTGAGGTATGTACTCGCATAGAAGGCTCAGTGAGTGGGGTTACATGTAATCCATTATTCTTCATACTTCTTCACCATTAAGCTCTAGAATACCAGGGGAGTGTTTCACGAAGACTAAGATTGACTTTAAGTTTGGCGTAACTATGGTAGGCAGTTCATGCCACTGTTTGCTCTCACCATTAACTGGCATTGATCTCTCAAGGGACATACAAATCATGGTCACAAATCTACAGAATTTGCATTATTTGATAGTTCATTATTGAAGGAAAAAATATTATCTAAAGATCATAATTGAGAGACCAATGGTGAGAGCAACCAGTGGTATGAATGGCCTGCCATAGTTAAGTCCAACTTGCGTCAATCTTAGTCTTTGTGAAACACTCCCCAGGTGCGTCAACTAGTCTACTCACAACCTGCTACTCTGCCAGTTAAGAAAGTATTCAAACTTACAATATCTCTTGAAAGAAGTAACATTTAAAGCTCACTTTTGAATACAGTATAGCAAGAAGGAACCGCTAACATACAGCACAAAACATTTGTTTGTTGATTGGTACACTTCAAATCATTGCTAAGAAACACATGGCTTACTTCCTATCATGACCTCAATGCAGTGAAATGAGATGATCTCTACCAAATTGTAAACGGAAATCTAAGGAAATTCAGAATCATGGCTTATCCTTTGTTGTATACCGTAGGCAATTGCAATTTTGGACACACTCCAGAAATATCATATTGGCTGATTTGATTTAGGAATTACAATTGAGTTAGTGAGAATTGATTCCCTTGTAAAGTGGTATGTCATTTGATTTCCTCTTGTGGGAAGGTGGATATATGAAAAAGATGGGATAATAAACAGAAGAGAAGAAATATGGGATGGGAAAGTGGGGGGGGGGGGGGGGGTAATAGAGGATGAGGATTGAAAGGAATAAAGATGAAAACAATGACAGTAGAGAGTTCAGGCCTGATAATTACCTGATTTAAATCTGTTTCCAGATTTTTTGATTTTTTTTTTCCTGAATTTTTTTCTTCCCCCGATTTTTGATTTTTTTTTAAAATCAAGGGGGTGTTGAAGACCCCCTTCCTTTTTTGTAGTGCTGACTATCACCCCTGAAAGTAAGAAGAATCTTGCTGATTGTTTTAGCATAGAATAAATTGTTGAATAAATGCCAAATGTCATTTTTCATCTAGGTCTTGCCAATTCATTCCGACAAAAGAATTACATGTATTATTGTTAGATTTGTAGCAGACAAAAATAAACTTATACTCTTACTGGTTCATAAATAAAAAATAAAAAGTCAAATGTATGAACCTGTGGACATTGACCTCTCTGGATACGATAGTTTGTAATATACAGTAGGCTTGCGGTTGCACCATGTGAGAGAGGGGGGAGGATTGGGGAGACCTGGAAAGGTCTCTCTGTAATCTTTCTTTCTTGAGTGTGTGTAGTCCTGAAAATGTATTGTATGTTGATTTTAAATGTCTTTTTGTGCTATCTTTGACTGATCTTAAATTTTGACCTTATTCCATAGGTAAGCCTGATGAATAATGGCTCCCTTGTGATCCAAGATGTTCATCCTGGTGATGCTGGCTCCTACCGGTGTCGAGCATGGAACGAAGGAGGAGTCACTGAAGAACATGTCTATCTTTATGTGCAAGGTATGGGTTAGAGCCTTGATTGGGCATCAGCCACCTTTACCCGTTCATAGCCAGAAAGGCATTAACCCTGTGTTAAAGTATATATGATTTAACACCCTTCTGGCTCTGAACAGGTGTTTATCTTTATGTACAAGGTATGGGTTAGAGCCTTCATTCAGCATCAGCCTCATTTCGTCTGTTCAGATCCAAAAGGGCCTTAACTCTGTGTTAGAGTTATATGAGTTAACACCTTTCTGGCGCCAAACAGATTGTGTATCTTGTAAATTCATCACTTGGTGGATAATAATTCAATCAGTTAATTAATTGATGCATTGAATTTCAGGGCCCTATTTTACAAAACTTGTCATCAGTGACAAATGACAGTTTTTGTTATAAGCTAGTGAAATCCTTGCTTCTGATTGGTTATCAGCAGATTTGTCACAAATTTTTGTCATTTTTCATTGAAAAAGGCTTTGTGAAACGGTACAGAGGACTCTTAATTCGTTGACATCACTAACTGAGTTACAGGCGCATCCTTTCATGCCACTACATTTTGCTTAGCTACCCTATGTAAGCTGTAGTTTGTGTCTGACTGCTTATACCTTACCTTTATCATGCCAATGTAGAGCGACCTCAAATCAACGCCTACCAAGGCAACGTCACCTTCACGTCCAGTCAGAACATCACCCTGCGATGCTCGGCTGCTGGCTACCCACACCCTGAGCTCCGCTGGCTGAAGGACGGCCAGGAGCTGCCCATCGTGCCTGGCTCTAGGCGTGGAGAGATCATCCATCAAATCTTCAATGCCTCCAGAGAGGACCAGGGTATATACATCTGCTTGGCTAGCAACACGGCCGGCTCAGACTTACTCAACGTCTATGTATCCTACCATGGTAAGAACAAAGACCCATGAGATCCCTAGCCGTCAGTTTCCGAACCCTGATACCTCTCCGTTCCAAGCTTTTCAGGCTGAGAGCTGGAAGGGTGTTGACTCAATCTTGTTCAGCATTAACACCCTTCTGGCTCTCAGCATATAATATCATATATTACAGAAGTTTGTTTCCCATCGGTGCTACATAAATGTATGTTGCACCAATGTGAAACAAATATTTCTATTATAATATATGGACACTAAAAACTTGAATCTTGAATCTGGATATTGTATAGAGCATGTGGAACTCTAACCTGTGTGTCTCTCTTTTAATGGTAATTGAGTAATACCAACTATTGTCCTTATCACATCAGAGATAGCTTTCTACAGTAGTTCATCTGGTCATAATGAATTTGTACATCCTCATCTCTACTCTATTAGTGAGTAAATGAAGTTATTTTAATTTTGCAATGTAAAGCCTGATGTGATTAATGGTAATAATAACATCAGTTGATGTTCATATACACATACATGTACCTAGAAAGATGGCTAGTATCAAACTGCCTTATAGGAAAATACCTGTCTTGCTGTGCCTGCATAGTGCCATGCATTTATATTGATATGTCACACTTATCTTGATCAATTGCAGAGCCTCCTCGCATCCAGATGACGCAGTACCGTTACCTGACACCACCCAGTCAGAAGGCAACCCTCTCCTGCCCTACCTCCGGGGTACCCCCTCCTGAGATCACCTGGTTCAAGGGGGACAGAGACTTGACCAGGGTCACCTACACCAGGATCTGGCCTAACGGGGACCTGGACATCATGGGGGTTCAGGACTCAGACTCTGGTTCCTACACCTGTTATGCTACCAACGAGGCGGGCGTGGTCTCAGAGACAGTTCATCTAGAAGTTGGATGTAAGTATTTGAATTCTTAATCGCTTTCTTCTCCTTTTATCTATACTTTTTTAGATCAATATTTAATTTATATCAATCTGTTGCATTTAAATATTTGCTTATTTATTTTTCACTTTCCATAAGTTTTGCCTGTGTTGTAGAAAAATGTTAATCCCTCTTCAAGTTTGTGACGAATGACTGAATTTGTGAAGTTTTGTATATTTTTGTTTATGAGTTTTTTTATGTTAGCATGTCTTCTATGTAACTTGCTAAGTACCCTACAGTGTTAGTTCCCTTTGAAATTTGTATAAATTTATATGAATATTGTTGGTGGTGGTCTTCTCCTTTTATGTCAGGGAGAATTGTTTTGGTTTGGTATTTAAATGTCATGAAATAACTTCATTTCTTGAAAATGTTTATAATCCAGCACCTTTACATATATGTATTGGCAATATGAAGGATACCTTTCAATTGCAAAACTGTAACTTTGTAGGTCCTTCTCTAAGGGTCTAATTTCTCAAAAATGGCTAGGATTTAGATTAGCATATTGTGGAGAATTGGAGATCATTTGGAATCGCAAGTGAATACCGGTACTGTAAAATTGGATTAGAATAAATGACATGTGGGTCAAGGATCACTGAAGTGAAACACTTCACTGTTGCTACGAGTGTTTGGGTCATTGCAGCATGTGAGTCCTCAGTATACCTACACAAACCTACAGGCATCACTAAAACTTCTAATGACCCCAGATTGAGGGTAAATAAGCCAGATTTGTGGAGAGAACTCTCTGATCGATCGGGATCACGCTGTGGGAAAGTGACAAGTCATGACTGCTGAGGAGATAATTAGACATTTTATTAGTCCTAATACCTGCTAAGTGCTACGTGGTGACTTTCATTTCCTACCCTCTAACCACCGACACTTATAGCTCCCAAGCATCGCCCTGGAGGGTGATTCAAGAGTCTCGATAGTTTCCTCTGCTAGTGTCCGATGCTCCGTCTGGCTATCTCAATGCCTCTGATTGTACACTCTACATGAACTGCTTCTACCCTCTCTCTGCACTTTATTAACCTACCTGTGTTTAGACTGTCAAAGACGTAAGGTACAGCCTTGTTCATATATGCAGCGGTAAACCAGGATGTTTTTTTTTTAATGATGATGAAAAGTGTAATACGATTCATGTTTCCCATCTTATAACAAAGGGCTAAGTGAACACACTTAGGACCTTTGTTGCACGTAATTATCATTCGTTTACACATTGAATTTGTTGTTGTTGTGATGGTGAACCTGATCATATCTGAACAAGCTTTATCTTATTCTACGTATATGCCTACTTCTATGCCACCTACCTGTGTTTACTCTGTTGAAGACAAAACAGAATATAAGATAAGGGTGAGCTGAGTTGAAAAGAGAGTTAAAATATGTTTCAACCTCTCTTGCACTTAAGTAAGGTTGTTTTCATGCAAATGAAATCTACCATGGATTCAAACGTTAGAAACATTAGGCTTCATGCAATGTCAATTGGAAATTTGGTGATATACTTCTTGAGATGACAGATTCATTCTTTGTACCCCATGTAAAGTGGAATAAGTCTGATATTTTTAGAATGACTCAAATGCTGCCTTCTGGATTCACAAGTAAAATATAGATAAAGGTGATGTTCATGACAAAGAATGGCTAAGTTAACTCGGTAGGATTATGGAAATAGAGAACAAGAGAATTATATGAAGTGTTTCTATTTAATGATTTAAAAAAAAAAAAAAGTGAGTTGAGGAGCTGGGACATACATGTACGCAATATATTTAGAAATACACTATCATTAGATAATAAATAATAAATGAATTAGAAAAAAGTAATATTTGTTATCAAATGCACAGCTTTAGAACAATCCCTTTAAATACTTGAAAAAACAACAATACAGTTCTAACAGACAGTAAGGCTCACTATACAATTGATGCAACCTTATCTGCTTTGACAGCTCTAATTGACATCACTACCTTGTGTACCCTCTAGTCGCAGGGGGCCGCTCTTTCCTGAAATCATGGGTCTGTTACGTCAGTTGTGTGTGCCATTTTGTAGTGAGAGATACAAAATGTCAGTACTAACATTATTAATGGTTAATTAGCGCTTCTATGATTAATTCATTACTCACTTGGGAAACGAAATGAAAATTGGCTTCCCTGCTGGTCTCAGTGCAAATAAATTCAGATTGTATTGCCAGTATGTATAGAAAGGAGAAAGAATCTGCAGCTACAAACATTTTGATTGAAAACAAGCGATATGATTACTTTTTTAGTAACCTCAGGGGCTTTTTATTGAACAAACTTTTCATGAATTCTTGACAAGAAAAAAATTCCAAGTAGAATTAATATTACTGTTTTGTCTTGTGTGTTAATTACTAGGGCTTCACAAAACTGGTTTTCCTGTTTGACAAATTAAAGCATGCCTAATATTAGTAAAAAAGGAGCAGATCTTTGAAGGGTTTAAACGTCAAGTTCTGTAATTGTTCTGCATATGATATACAATAGGATTGACATATATGATAAATTGGGCATGAGATCTGAAAAAAGGAAAACAGTTCTACTGAACAAGTCTTTTAGGGAATATTCCTTTTTCAAATGTCAACCTGACTATATCAATGTTAATGGGTTCTTGCTCTTCTAATTCTACTTAACTTCTGTTTTGACTGGCGCTCATGTTGCAAACCCTCCCTTGCTATATTAAGCAAAGCATCATGGGAAGGATCATGTGTCATTTTTCGTGGAATGCTAATCATACAGGGAAGAGATGGCAGCCAGATAGATCTACAGGCTCAGAGCTGTCAATCAAATCTCTCATGATGACAGACACCCCGTCTCATCCCTTACATGTAGTTTGCATGCACGAAGTCTTGTCAGTCGCTGTGCGTAACAGTGTCTGCACGGTGAGACTAGGCTGACGGCATAGCTCTCTGGTGCAGCTCGTCTGAACATGACACAGCCACAGACTGACGGACCTAGGCTCTGCTCAAGGCTTTAGGAGTTGTGGTAAAGTGTCCACTTAGAGTCTGTTCCTGCAGACTATACCCGTCTGTTCACGTTTCCTGTAGGGTTGTGGACTTAAACTCATCTGACTGTGTCCCTCCACGAATATGCCTAACCCCATGTGGTTTGTGGGTTAACCATCTGACATGTGATCTTGACACCATGGGTCTTTCTGGGATATTTATGGATTCAAAATAATAAATAAAGATGAAAATAATACATTGATATCATCTTTCAAATCTGTGTACCTATTCTCTCAATCTCAAAATAATATCTGTATGAAATTTTCATTTACCCCTAGTCCCCTTATAATTATTTTGTAACTTGTTTTTTAATAATTTATTCTGTATTGTCATTCATTCTGTTGATTTTTATTGTTCGTATAATTTTCTAATTTGATGTTTTCCTATCCAAATCTCGGCAGGAATAGCCTTAGATAGGCCTAAGGCATTTGCCACCCCCATATTATATCCTCTGTTTGGAGCTAGAAGGGCATTAACTCCTTTACTTCAACAAAGGATTACCGGTAATGCCCTTCTGGCTCCATCTTCTGAATTTGTTATTTTTTGCATGTATCATGATTTTTCCATGTTTTTTTGTTTTAATACTTTATTATATTTAAGTGTCTTTTGTTATGATTGTCTTCTGTTAATATTTTTCCCTGTTTGCAATTTATCTTTGTCAGTTATGTGGAAAATTGTAAATTTTAATTTTAATTAAAAACATATGAAATACTTTAAAACTACTTATAGAGATAAAATAATGGAAAATTAATGAACAGTTACCTGGTAATTGATAAACCTTATTTAGTCATATCATAGTGAATAGCTCATTATGAATGAATAGGGAATATTTTGTAAGGATAAGTATGAATTTGATTATAGCTGAATCTGTTAAAGAAATAAGGAACATTTACTTTCAAACAAAATTTTATTGCAGCTTCAAGTGTAACCTTATGTTTCCTTTCATTGCAAACAAATATGCTTTTTCTGTGTCACACAGTAAATACTTTAGAGCACTTCGAGCCTTAGTTTTAACTTGAGACATAGAAATACTTAACAGTGATCCAGTTATTCCAGTAGATGAGACAGGTTGTTTTTTTAGCATGACTTTCATTCTATGATGACATTATTCTCCAGAACTTGTGTCGGACGCGTAGGAAGAAAATCATTTCCCAATTGCATGGGATGCAAACATTGTCCAGAGGAAGTCAGGATTAGGGTATTCAGGTTTGTTATCTTCCAGTAAATTAGGTCAGGACTAGACCTGCTCGACCCACTTTGTCTCATCAAACTCATCCAGTGCTTTTACAAAAACTTTTCCTCAGAAAAAAATACTTTAGGAATATCAGTTTTAATCCCCCCTTTTCCAGCCCCCCTTTTCCAGCCCCCCTTCTCCAGCCCCCCTTCTCCAGCCCCCTTCTCTAGCCCCCCTTCTCCAGCCCCCCTTCTCCAGCCCCTCTTCTCCAGGCTTCTTTTTCCAGGCCCCCTGTTCAGGTTTGTCAGGTTTCATATTGTACAGAAAGTGTGTCGGGCTTGATTATGTCTGGGAATCCACAAGCTGATTATAAGTAAAATCAGCTGGTATTCCTAGTCGATTGTTGGCAAGGGCTGGTAGGGGGAAGGGGGGGGGGGTGGTGGGTCTTTCTCAAAAAGTGTCATTTGTCATATAAAGCACGAGAAAAGGGAGAAAACTTGATCATCAAGTTAATCAAAGTCTGTCTTGTTATGCCCAAGATGTAATTTGCCAGTCCTCACCAAACATCGTCTTCACTTTTTACTTATTTACCTATAATGTAAATATGGTTCCGTTATAAGATGGGTCCCTATTTTCAAGTAAAATCATGCACAAACAATGCTGATGACCCCCTTATCTTGACAGGCCTGTATATTTATCTCAAAAGATAATTGGGTACGTTATCAGCTCACTTTCTACTATTTGCCTCGTGCCATGATGGTCTATTGCCTGTTATTACAGCTATCTTGACCGTGTCTGGTCTACCTCTTCTTCCCGAACCACTACTACTTGAGACAATGCTATTGTATAGATTTTAGTAGTCTCTCTGAGAGCATTGCACTCAAAATGAAGATAACATGTTGGTGGGTCTGGAAGAAACCAGTTTTGACAATCCATTGTTTTTTATGCTTTTGAAAGTTCAAACTACTAAGTGAAGGTATGGAAAGAATTTAAAGTGTTTTTGCATCATGCTGACAGCATTTCAGTCTGTTTTGGCTTGTTAGTGACCGCAGCTAGAGTACAAATTGTTTCTAACAATCGTAAATTCTAACCACATTCTGGAAGTGATAAATTGTTTTCAATGTCATGTATTAAAGGGCACCATACAGTATGACGTATGACTAGTTAGAAAAGTGTTTTGCTACTCCGAACCATTATTTGATATAAGCAATCAACAACATTAAGACTCAGATGCACTAGACGCTCAACTTCTAACTGTGCTTATTTTTCCCAACGACTTCATTGTAGGGCTGTATCTTGAACAGTTTATTCCTTTATAATCTTATTTTACCCTGATATTTAATTGATTTTGATAAAATTAGATCACTCAATTTAAATCTCAACTTAAAAAATCAATGGTAATTATTTGGTACTTGTAACTTGTTTTTATTGTCACTTTGGATCAATGTAGTTTATAAATTAATATGAATTTTTGTGTTCAGAATTGGTCTGCTTAAAAAAAAAGATGTTCTCACAACTGTCAACCTGTAACTTAATTGTAGTCAAATCACACTGGTGAATCTTTATGAAAGGCACAAGTGGCTGTTCATGGACCCCTATAAAATAAGGGTGTTCCATCCAACAACTGGGAAGTGGTGCTTTTCCAGTGTTTGGAATCCTTCTGTATTGAGGGAAACTTCTCTCCTCTCCCTCTCTCAACCCCCCTAAAAAGGACTGACAGAATATTAATACAAAGAAATGAAAGTGTTACACTGTATTGTCTCTGTTGTCTGGTCAGGCAATGAAATATAATTTGATGGGACAGATATTCTAAACAAGGTGTAGATACATTTAGTACCTTATGTTTAGAATACTCTTTAGAAGCAGGGATGACTTTAAATCATTTTAAAGTGAGTTGAAAGGAAACGACACATGTAGTAGGAAGTGATATGGAGCCATTAGTCTACCACATGATTATTTCAATAGATCTTTATTATTTTCCGCTTTCTTTCTGCTCCACGCTTTGGTGTTTGTTTGCAGCTTTCTTTTTTCTCTATGGCTTTCTCTCTTTATCTGTTTGTTCCTCTTTTCTCTGTTTGTAACACAACCCTGTCACTCATTTTTTCAATTAATGATATGTATTTCATCAGAGCTATAAATAGTCATTAGAATGACTACCGGTATGAAGAGATTAAGACTCTATGCACTTAATGATCTTTCCTGCTTTTATTTTTAGGAGGTCTATGCGGTGCATACCTCTTACAATCCTTTCTTGAACATCAACAGAAAGAATGTTTTGTCCTTCTAGGTCAATGTCTGTTATACTGTGCTTAATTGATGTATAGGATGATAATATTGTCTATGTTCACTGTCGTATTTTTAAACTATTAGTTTGCGAAACCTCAAGGTTACAAACTACAGTCAAAGTTTTGTTAAGGATTCAGAAGGGAATAATAAAACATTGAGTACTAGTTTCTTGTAGTTGTCGCGCTAAATTTAAGATCTGTCATGGTTTGTTACTTTGAGTTAACTTAAAATTGTGTAACCTTGAGGGCTTCCAAAAAATCCCTAACTACCAGCTGAATCTGAAGTTTGAACCCATGACCTAAACTTAGAGTTTACTGACTGTCTTGTGAGCCTCACCATTGTAAACCATTCTTTCCAGTTGAAGATCAGCCGTTGCTGTAGACTAAAGATGGCCCCTGTTTCATGTTTGAAATGCCCTCCGTCTGCCCTCAGACTGCCTCCTATTAAAACAACAGAAGACGAGTCCCTGTCTGGAGACTGTGACAACGTCCTTCCTATCGCTCTTCAATAAGATCCTGGGCCACGTTCACATGACAGCTAATATCGGGAACCTAGTCTCAAAGTTGGAGGATTGTATTGAACAAGGATAGCCCATGCTGTACGGTGTGAATGCTCTCTGACTATCCCCTCTTAAAAACAACAGAACGAGATGTGCATGACTGCGCGTTGAGCACAACTCAGACATTTTACCATATCTTTATATCCATGGCCCTTTCCCATAAAAAACTCATCCTCAGATTTTGTTGCTACCTTGATGTAACCTTGAATGTCTCTTGTTTTGTCTTAACAGATGAACGTTAGTCATCTTAGTATTATGTATAAAACAACAACAGATGTTGAATTGCAATGCAGAATTGATAAAAATGTGTGCTTTGCTTTTCTGTATATATTCAAATCTATGTTTACTGTCTTATGTTGATTACTAGAGAGAGAGAGAGAGAGAGATAGAGAGAGAGAGAGAGAGAGAGGGAGTATCTGATACACGTAGCTTACCTTGATTTGAAATTGTATCTTGAGTTAGATATACTTCTTGTTAAATATAAACAATCTTTATCTCTTTCCCCACACCTACCCTTCAGCCTCACCCATCATCCTGCAGCCGCCCATTGATCTTGGTGTTAACTACGGGATGAACGTCTCAGTGACTTGCATCGCCATGGGGCATCCTCCACCTGCTGTTACCTGGAGGAAAGTCGGCCAATCACACCTCGATATCAACCCTAGGATAACCATGACTGAAGACGGGAATCTATTCATCAGAGGTATGCACTTCTCTCAATAACCTTAACCCATTAACTGCTGCATCCTCTCATTCCTGTAGGCTGTAGACAAGAACCACCTGGGCCCATATTCAGTTCTTAACTAAAAAATATGAGTATTTTTCTCAGTTTTCAGCTTAGGTAAAAACACTTTGTCAACTTAGGTATTCAGTTGAAGCTTTTGGCTAACTCGAGTTTAACTCGAGTTTAAAGAATAATTATAGTAATAATTAAGTAATATTGACTGCCTTTCAGGGCAATACAACATATGACAAGTCGTATTGCCCTGAATTAGGCAATCAATATTACTATTATTAACCACATCGGACATCTAAAGCAAACAAGAAAATCTTACTCCTAAATTATATAAAATACAGTAGCCTATACTGCACAGGGTTTTCTAGCATGAAAACTTGCAAACACAGTCCATAGGCTTTTTCATGAGTGGGTAATATGGTCTTATATTGACTTATTAGCTCTTTTAGGATTACAATAAGTGTAATATGATTTTGTAAAACCACTGCTCAGATGTCTGATACAGTTAATAATAAATAATAAATCTGGATTTGTATAGCGCTTAGTATGGGATACCCTCTCGTAAGTGCTTTACAGATATTATTGATGATGCATATCTGTAGCCAAAGCTTGACTCCTCTAGTCCTCTTGGAAGTTTATCTAGGGGCCTACCTCTTTGTTTTCTTACCCTTTAGCCAATATGCTGTTAATTAATGTTAGCTAAACCACATGGGATTGTATGATAATTCTACTGTCCATTGTCAGCTATGATGCCGTGCAAAAAGGCAGCATATGGTGTCCTGCAGTGGTGTGAGTCACATCTATATCGTCATACCCAGCCAGGGTCACTACTGGTCGATGGCCTGTTAACCTGGCTTTCATCTGTGTCTCGCATCACCTATTAACGCAATTAGGTTTGATCAACACCATTACATGCTATTTCTATCATATTTGGCTGAAGTTGTGAGGGATTTATTATATTTTCTTGCAGCCCTTGCCAAAGAAGAGCAACCGAGTTGGGAACGGATTTCCGTGAAGTTCCTATCATAAATGTAAAACCACAATGGATAGTTTTTTCATTTTCGTGAAATAGGATGTCCTGTTCAATATCTCACTGTAATGTAGCCGGATATGTGATTGAATATGCTCATCAAGAATATTAGTAATGCTCATTAAAGAGCTGAAATTTACTGTATGAAATCTAATTAAATGTAGAACAAAGGATTCTGTTGAAAAGTATAATGTTCTATGTAGTCAAACTAAAAAGTTTCCTCTTTCTCTTACTTTGTGTTTGTCTCCCTACATGTTCCTCCCTCTCTCCCTGCCTCCTCCCTTCCCCATCTCTACCCTCCTCTTTTTCTACCCTATTCTCTCTCTCCCTCCCTCTATCTCTCCCCTCTCTCTCCCAGCTCTCTCTCTCTCTCTCCCTCTCTCACTCTCCCCCTCCCTCTCTCTCTCCCTTCCTCTATCTCTCTCTCCCTCCCTCTATCTCTCCCTTTATGTACCCATCAGTTCTTTAAAATTGAATGTTACATTTATATATGGGTATTGTTTTTGTACTTGTACATTCTCTTTTGTGGAGTTCTCTATTCCTATATTTTATCAAGTGTAATGTTCATACACCCTGCTCTTGCCGCTATCCTTGATTATTTTACCACTATACCCACAACTGCAGTATTGTAACATTACCTTAGTCCATATTATGTTGGCATGTAATTATGTTTATACCTTTTTTCTTTTTTCTTTGGTAGAAATTATGTTCATTAAGTGTTTTTTAATTGTTTATGGTATTTAGGCAGTAGTAACGTGACACGTTTAAATAATTTTTAACTAAATGTTATGTAAGTTTTTTACAATGTATATATCCAATTAGTGTAATTCATGTGCAATTCAGTTGTGAAACTGCCATTTATGAAAGATGTAATAAAATACCATTTATCTATTCATCTATCTATCCATGGACCTAATTGTGCAGTGTACAAGGAACATGTTGCAGGTGCCAATGGATTCTGTTTCTTTCTCCTTACGTTCCTCGCTCCCTTTTGTCAATGAATAACCTCTTTTTCTCTTCTTTCACCAGACATGCAAGTTGAGGATAGTGGGACGTACGTCTGCGTGGCACATAACGAACATGGATCCACTGAGGCATCGGCTCAGCTTCGAATCACAAACCTGAGTAAGTGAAATCATAACCAAAAGAACGAGGGAGAATACTCCTTCATGGAAGTAACCCTACCCCTGACCCTAATTAAAATCCTAATCCTAACCCTAATCCTAACCCTAAACCCTACCTTGACCCTAACTCTAATCTCAACCCTAATCCTAATATTTTAATTGATACATATTGGAGTATTCAACTGTTCAACTATTTCCGACTTCAAATATTCAATTACAGAAATTAATATACTTGACTGTTTAAATAGTTGGCACTTTAGTGATAAGTAATTTAACAGTATTGATATATATGGGTTTGCTCTCCCTCTCTCTCCCAACTTGAATTAACTTGGATATTACTACATTCCATTTTTATTCACACTTTTGAAGTGTGTTTTGACTGTGGTTTTGATATGATCATCTTCAAGGATCTCAGATTTGAAAGGTGGAATCCATTGAATAATTTGCATGGCATTCATGCTTTGTTGAACCTATTTTATCAGTTGAATGTTAATTCATTGTAATAATTAATGCAGTGTACTTCCTGTAGATTCTGCTCATAAGCTCTTACATAGCATATCATACTACAGTGAAACCTGCTTTAGAACCTGCTTTAGCAACCACCTGAATAGAAAGACCACCTGTATTTAAAACAAACAAATTTTCAGTTTTCTGTGAAAAGTGTTTGTCATTTAAACATAATCTAAAGGAACTTGCACATAGCGACCACCTGACACAAAGACCACTTTTCTTGTCTGTCTGGAGTGGTCTTTCTATACAGGTTTAACTGTACTATTAACTAAGCCATGCAGTTTCTGTTCTTTCTCACAGTCCAGCCTCAGATCAGTGCTACCAGCCAGGAGGAAGTGGTGGTCGTTGAAGACGATGTGGTGGTACGTTGCAACGTGATTTCCGGCAACCCACCTCCGACGGTGACGTGGTTTCACTCCAGCGAAAGACTCTACCCTGAATACAGCCCTCGTCTAGAGCTCTTCCCCGATGGTAGCCTAGGAATAAGGGGCGCGGTCATGTCAGATGCAGGCAACTACACCTGTGTAGCAGAGAATGCTATCGGCAACGATACCAAGATAACTCGTATCAGAGTCCACAGTAAGTCTTACTCGGGAATTGGGTGACTATGGTAGTGCTGGTTGTGATGGTTATGATGATGATAATGATGGTGGTGATAATGGTTGTAATGATGGTGGTGTTTTTGGTGATGGTTATGATGATGATGGTGGTGGTGGTTATGATGGTGATGGTTGTGATGATGATGATGGTGGTGATGATGACAATGATGGTGATGATGATGGTGGTGGTAGTGGAAATGATGGTCAAAATGTTGATGATGGTTATCATGTCTGATGATGGCTCTTGTGTGGTGGATGTGGTTGTAGTGGTAGGGGGATGGTCATGATGATAATGATCAAGTTTATAGTTACAATGATTATGATAGTGGTAGTCATGACAACGATAATAATTATGATGATGATGTTGATGACGATGCTAAATGATAATTCTAGTAATTTCTATACAGCTTTCACTTATAATTCTCTTGGTTCTTCATCTTAAAGCCCCACTGTCCTACTTGTAGCTACTTGCTCCCTCTATATATGCCTGTTGGTCCCCCATGATCCTCTTTTTCTTATGTTAGTTGAGAGCTGAGTTAATGAGATAGCCACCTGTCAGTGACCTCGCTGTGTGGTCTAATCCCTTCTGGCCCAGTAGTATTGGCGGTTTTTAAAGCAATACGAACTCTATCTTCCATATAGATCCACCCAGTATATCAGGCACAGAGACAAGCTACACAGTAATCCATCACGAGTCGGTCACGTTGCTATGTCCGGCAGCAGGACATCCACCACCACTCATTGAGTGGATCAAGAACGGACAGACGGTACCCAATCTGGGGCTGCATCAGAGTGCTCTTACACTCAACTATGTCACAGAACAAGATGCAGGGACTTACATCTGTAGGGTCTCCAATCTCGCTGGATTCTCGGAGATCGAAATAACGCTCTTTATTCTGGGTAAGTGAGAGAATATTATTTGCTTAATTTTTTATTGTGCCAATAGTAGTAATAATCTTTGGCTGATTATTTGTGATCTATATGTACAGTGTATTTATTTATTTATTTACTTATTTATTCATTTATTTGTTATCATTTCAACAGGGTAGCCCTGTCAGTTGTTTAAATAAATACTGGTATACTAACATCTACATGGTGAAATTTTTCAAAAATTAGCTTACCTAGGGTTTTCTGTATTTCAAATTGCCTGTTTGTTTCAAAATGGTCCAACTGAAATAACAATAATCATAATTATAATAAAGACCTTTATTCATACGCCTATGTTTTTAAAAATATATTACAGAAAGTAGAAAGGTGTACCAACACTAATTGCCTGCACACAAAATACACTTGAGTAGTCTGCATAGATAGTATATCTGGAAGGGGCGCATAGAGAAATTTGTATTAGGCGCTATATAAGCGGAATATTATTATTATTATTATTATAGAAACGTATAACGGTATAATTTGTCTCTTTTCAGTGCCACCTGCCCATGAGGGTGTCGAGACCACCGGTGTCGTCAATGTGACCCAGGGGGATAGTGTGACCCTCCCATGCAATGTACGGGGGAATCCCCCTCCTCAGATCTCCTGGTTCAAAGACAACCTTCCCCTCCCGGAAGCGGGAAGGAACTTCTATGTCAATACGGACGGTGGCTTGGTCATTCAGCAGATGTCTGTGGCGGAGGAAGGGCAGTATAGGTGTGTGGCCTCTAACATAGCAGGCAATGTCTCAAAGGATGTCCGCATTACTATTCTTGGTGGGTGGTCTACTAATAATTTTATCTCTGTTTCTGTCTCTGTCAGTCAGTCTGTTTTTCCATTAATCTTTCACTTTATACTATCAAGCACTCCATTTTACAACGATTCTATTTATCCTTTGAAAATCCTCAATCAGGTAATTTTATGGAAATCTGTAAAATTCCATTCGTCATGCCTCAATCAGTCCATTAATCCTTTTCTTTATTATTAGTTTACTCCAAAGGCCATCAGCCTTTCTGCCTACTCATGCCTTACCACATGCAATAACACTTTTCAAACAGTGGGTGGCAATGTAGCCCAAGATTGAAAAAATTGTAAAATATATGTTTGGACTAAGAAAAGAAATTTGTTTCCTCTTGCATATCAAACTGGACATGCATTTTGATTTCTAGGAAGATATTTCTTGCTGAATATTTACCTTAAAATAAGAAAATCAAAATCAAAACCTGTCTCCGAAACTTTAACTTTGTGGCATATATAGGAAGTTAAGTCTGTGTTATTGAGATGTAAGTTGCATACATAGTCATTCAATCTGTATCACGTGACCGCTTCCATTGTTACAGTTCCACCAAGCATCGAGCCTGGAAACACAGAGTATGCTGTGGTAGCTGGAGGCTCTATCATCTTGTCTTGTGAGGCCTATGGCATCCCCATGCCGGAGGTGGTATGGCAGAAAGATGGAGCTCAGCTGTCTATCGCTACCAGGAACGTCCGCATTCTGGATCTAGGATCGCTCCAGATAGACGTCACTTCAGAGGACCATACAGGAACATATACTTGCCTGGTAACCAATGAGGCTGGATCTACCAACAGGCTTATCACTCTAAGTGTGATTGGTAAGTTTCCATAGAGAGAGAGAGAAACAGAAATGGATAGTGAGAGAGAAAGATAGGAATAGATGTAGATGCGGGAGGGATGACAAGAAGACCAAAACATAAATATTAGAGATAATAGTGAGGTACAGATAGGTAAAAAGAAGAAGGGTAGAGAGAGAGAGGTAGAGAGAGAGAGAGAGAAAGAGATGAAGATAATTTAAGTGATTGTAAGAAGAGATCTATACTGTTGAAAGATTACATTGTGTTGAAATGAGATAGACTTAAAATATATTTCTTTCCGCTGTATAACATATTCAGTTCCACCACGCATCTTGGATGGCCAGTCTCAGTACACAGTGGTCAATGGTCAAGCCATTATCCTGCACTGTCCAGCTACGGGTAGCCCACCTCCAACCATCACGTGGTCAAAGGAAGGCATTGCTATCCCGCTCAACGATCCCCACTACGATGTAGATGAGATCGCTGGCACTCTCACCATGTTTGGCGTCCTTCCAACTGATTTTGGAACATACAAGTGTGTAGTGAGGAATGACGGTGGATCAGTGTACAAAGATATCACTCTGTCTGTCCATGGTATGTATGTGTGAAGACTCTTGCACTTCAGGGGGGTGTTTCACAAAAATCCTAAGTTGAACTTACCTCTAAGTTGGACTTAACAATTAGGGAAAGCAGTTAGCATATTTGAAATTATTTTGTAAAAGTTATTTTAAAAGGCATAAAATGTTGATTCAAATCTTTCGTAATATCTGTTATCAAGGAGATTTCATATTCTTGATGAGGAATTCATAAAGAGTCTAAAATACTTCCATTCATGCTTTTGAATGAATTTATCTTAAGGCTACAAATGGCACTACATAGTTTAACTTAGAGTTAAGTTCGACTTAAGATCTTTGTGAAACACCCCCCGGGTTCAATCAGCATCTTGTTTGTTAAGAGTCACAAGGGCATTGACTGATATTATGTAATACAGATTTAATGCCCCGCAGGCTACAAACAGATGATAGAGCAGTAGATCAAATTATCTTGATACTTGGTGGTTTTAAACTGTGATTTTGAGAAAGTATTTGTAATTATGCAACTGTGCCCTATCTTACATAGATGAGTGATATGAGTTGAGTGCAAATTAAATTTGATATCAATCACTACTCTTACATAAGAATTGGCTACAGAACTTTATAATAATGACTAAGTTGTTATTGATTTGGATCGATCATACTCTGTAAAACGCAGGGGCCCTTGTCATTGATGACATCATTTTTCATTGTTGTGCAAGATTTCTGCCCATTATTGATCAGAAATTTCCTTTGAGTTTCTGGCACAATGCTCTCTCCTTATACAACAGTGATGAATGATAATGTAATTCACCGGAATCATGTCTGTTTTCACTCAATTTGAGTTTGTTATCTTAAACAAATAAACCACACACCAGAGATGCGGTTGAAGTGGTGTGGTGAAGTGAAGGTTTGTGTATTCTCTCAGCAAAGTTTGGGATCATTTAAAGTAAAATCATTATGAAAAAAATCTAGACCATATGAATACTGAATGCTATTTAAGTTTAATCTTTCTTAAATGTTTGAATTCAGTTGCACTGATTATTGAGCAGGTTTTTAAGGAGACCATATGGAATGTTATTAACTTCAATCTTTCTTTAATGTTGAATTCAGTTGCACTGATTATTGAGCAGGTTGTCGAGGAGACCATATGGAACGTTATTAACTTTAATCTTTCTTTATTGTTCAACTTCAGTTGCTCCCGTTATTGAGGAAGCTGTTGAGGAGACCTTTAGCATCACTATAGGTGCGACCGTCTCCCTGCCATGTGAGGTGACGGGTACTCCTCCGCCGATAGTCACCTGGTACAAGTCAGGCAACCCCATCTCGGTCACTAGCTCTATGGTCATCACACAAGACTCACTGGACATCTATAGATCTAGACCGTTTGATACTGGCATCTATCAGTGTGTGGCAAGCAATGTTGCAGGCAACGTCACCAGGAACTTTAGGCTCATTGTCATGAGTAAGTAGAATTCTTGGATTATTTTTCTGTTTCACTTTTCAACATGGTACCCCTAACATACAGAGCAAAATTTGTTTGTGTTTGATTGGTATACTTTAAGTTAGGGTCTCCACAGTTTTCAAGATTTGCTATTTAGTAACCAATTTGTATCATCTTTCATATATTTTAATGCATGCATGCGGTTGTATTTATATGTAGCAATAGACTAGCTGTGTGGTCTCTATTTTTAGCTTTTTGTTTTACATTTTACATAAAAAAGATATGAAAAGCATCGTTTCGATATGATTTAAGTTGGAGTGTCGAGTTTCAGTTATTTTAAGTATGCACTTCTTGTTGACTTGCAATAAGAGCTCAAACAAGATGTGAAACTTCATGATTATCTCTTGAAATCCATCTTTATCCTTGTTCACCCAGTTCCTCCAAGTATTCAAGACGGACCAGCGACCCGTACGACCGAGGTCGGAGCTCATATAGAGTTAGAATGCAGGGCTGATGGTATCCCACTGCCTGATATAACCTGGTATAAGGATGGAGAGCCTCTTGGCACATACAACGACCCAAGGTTTGTCTAGTAAAACATCATGGATTTCCTTTCATTTGACACTCATCCCCTCAACATATCATAGATATGTTTAGTTTTTTTTTTGTACCAGCTATCCGCCATCCTTAATAAGCCCCCGCCCCTCTACATTTTTCCCGATAATATTTTAACACAAAAGAATTTTGCCCTGAAATTGTATGACTTTTTTCTTTCGAGTCTTGCGCATCTTTTGAAACAGTTTTTTCGGACCTACTGTTACAAAGTCATGTGACCTTTTGTCTTTGCATGTCAGCCGGAATATGTCCCCAATAGTCAAATATGTCCGATTCATTTAAATAATAATAATAATAATACACAATATTTATTAGGCGCTTAATACGGGTGTCTCTAAGTGCACCAAATTATATACCAAAACTTATAATAAACACACAACTTATACATCTGTTCTTTATTCAATAAATCATGCATACAGTATATAATAATGAAAATAAGAGTGAGATCAAACATATATAAGGTCGAATATAGGATCAAACATAAGATCGAACAAACAAGATATAAGAGGGTGTGCACCTCCTTTGACCAACTCACAACTCACAACTACTAAAATGTGTTTCAGGACGTAGGATTTTGCTGAAAAATACCTTAGATAACCAGAAATAAGTCTAAATGTCATGTCTGTCGTGCTAGAATTGATCGTATGTTGCTGTTTAATGGTTTTGCCATTGACTTTTAAATCTCAAGGTTGCGAAAGACCGCCTTTGGTACTCTTCAGATATTGAACGTAGATCAGGAAGATTCTGGAGAGTATGCCTGCTATGTCTCCAACGATGCAGGCAAAGCTTCCAAGTTTGTTACTCTCACCGTCAACTGTAAGTCTTTGCTATTTGAGAATTCAGACTTTCATTTTATAGGCAAGGTCAATTAAATTCTGGGAAAGATGAAGAATAATTTGTGAACTCCTTCATTCTTTTTATGTAAGTGTGGGAGTTTATCTAGAAAACATCTCTCGAAAAGGATGGTTCCTCAAGTTCCCATATATTCAAAATATGACAAGTAACAGCTAAAATTTGTGGACCTCACTTTCATGCCATATGTTTGTGTAGGCTCCCATATACACACTTCCGCGTACAGTGCATATGACTGTTAGCAAGATTGGGTAAACTTTTACTTTCACCAAAACTTCACAGTATACACCAATACTTATGTGCTTCATCAAACTTTTTCAATCACTTTCACATAGTTTCTTTCACGATGCAATTGCAAGATCAGAACTCAATTTTATCTTTAATGAAATGAACTATACTTGCAGATTATTATACATAGTCAGAGTTTACATCACTGTTGCTTTTTCACCTGAAATTATACATTGTTAAATGAATTAGGGGAAAAATGAGTCTTGAGAAGGCACTTCAAAGCAGGTACAAAACGAAATAGATCTGTACTTGGAAGGTAGTGGCTTTGATGCGAGATTGGTTGATTCAAGATTGAAGAACGTTACATGTAGAAGGAGCATGTCTTATACAATGTATGTAAATGTAGATGACTGTGATTATGTTATTTCTTCAAAAATTTGTGATTTTGGATAGTAAAATAAGACAATTAATGATCTGTTCAAAATGAAATTAAACAATTCTTAAAATGCAATAGATTACATTGTTTTGTAACTCAATGCACATCCCTTACAATTCAGAACATAAGGAGCTAGAATAAGTATTAGTATGACACCAAGATTTAAGTAAGAGGATGATACTTCTTAGAGTAGAAAATTACAATCAAAAGACTTATTTCAAAAGAAAAGATAAAACATACTCGAGGTTGATCATGCAGGAAGCACTAACTTATACCATATAACTCATTTTATGTTTTGTTTTTGGTTTTTAACAGTGGCGCCCATTTTACTAGATAGTCCTGATTCCTACACCAGCCTGATACGTAACCCTGTAACCCTCCAGTGTTTAGCTGCTGGCTTCCCTCCACCTGATGTGACTTGGCTCAAGAATGGAGCTCCACTGAACCAAGAAGATGTCAGGTAGGTCCAAGATGGGACTGCTTGCTTTGAGACCATGTTAACAGGGTCTAGTTTTGATAAAGATGGCTCTTATGTCGCATTTTGGACTTTTGTATTGATTAAAGATGAACTTGCATCATTTAGGGTAAGATCTCAAACCGATGTTTTGTGTCCGACTATAAGGGGTGTGTGTTTCTGTCTTAGTCATGGTAAGTTGTACTATAAACCCATATATACATTTAAAAACTGAATTATTCATACCCCAACCATGTTTTGCAATTTTTAAAGCATGTAAACAAATTTGATTTGTCCCGATCTACGTTTTTTGAGAATATGACATATTAAAGCTTACGTCTAAAAGTATTTTAGGCACAAATTCAACCAGTCAACCTTTCAAAAGTTACAACAAACTATTTACAAGATCAAACTTTACAAGGGGTATGAATACTTTAGTTGTTAAATGTATGTGTTTATGATTGGTATTTGTTTATTGAAAGTGATCACATATTCATTGAGAAATCTATAGAAATGTCTGAGAGTAGGCCTACATGTATTTATTTGAGGCACACAGTTTGTACATGGACATTTGTCTGAAGCTGTAGAGATCTTGCAGGAGGTGTGTCACGTAAAATAGGATTATTGTTATACAGACGTATAAAGAATCTTCATCAATCATTCTTTTCCCCTCCTATCTAGGTACTACATAACTCCCAGCAACTCGCTTCTCATTGCTTCCACCATGAGGGAAGACAGTGGCATTTATACCTGCAACGTAACTAATACCGCTGGATACCAGTACAAGCACATGGAGCTGACAGTTTACCGTAAGGATTCTAAATGCTTGCAAAAAGTTTTAAAGTTAAATCATCATGAGTTAAGGAAAACACAGACATTTCTTTTGAATTTTCCCATTTGGTGGGATGTCCCCAAGATTTTGTTGTTGTTATTATCATTATTATTATTAGTATAATCAATACTCAACCAATGATTTCTTAACCTTCATATTCTTGTGTAATGATCCCTGCCCTAATGGAGATACCAGCTAGAAACAGGTGAATGTTCTGAATAATAGAGGTTTGGACATGCACTTTGTTTGTAATGTATCAAATATGGAACAACGTATCCTGTTTAGTCAGGGATTCATTTCACACATTTCTTAGGCAACTCAAGATGTCTCATGAATCAATGTAAATCTTCTTAACGATTGATCGTTTGTATTTATTATTATATATCCCCTGTTTTGCTTCAAGAGTCGTACAATTCCATAACTTGTGGAAGAGCAGCACGGAAAGCTGAATCATCTGTTCTTTATTATGTCTTCATTGTATAGTATCTCTGGAATGTTGAATAAATAATAATAATAACAATAAATTCATTTAGGTTCTTCTACTTTGCTTATGTTGACAGTGCCTCCAACATCCATCAACAGTGGAGATACCAGCTACGATGTTACCCTTAACAATCCTGTCTCGCTACCCTGCGAGGTGCAAAGTTACCCCCCTCCTACCATTACCTGGCTCAAGGATGGGCGGGTGATCCCTTATACCAACTCTCATTACCGTATCCAGCCATCTTCTCTTGACATCCCCATGGCTGTGGTGAGGGACTCAGGGGTCTACACCTGCATCGCTACTAACATCGTTGGAAACATTTCTAGGAATTATCAAATCAATGTTCAAGGTTAGTATTATAAATGAAAGTAAATGTTGGTTTTCCAATATTTACTTTTATTTGGTGGTGTACTATCTTGGAGAGTTTCAGATTTGAGGAAGAGCAAATAAGGATCTATTTAGTTTCATGGTGTTGTGTAGTATGTTGTCATGCTGTAAATCAGTGTCAAGTTATAACTGAAGTGATAGATTGAAATTAGTGTTGGAAGTCATGATTAAGAGCTATTAATTTTGAAGTTCTTGTCATAATTTTCATCTAAATGATATAGTGAAAAATTATCTTTTTCACCTCATCTCATCTCTTTTCCAAAATTATCTTATCCCTGAACAGTCCAAGTCAGATCCTTGATTATCTTGTTGCTATATATTCTTCATAATTTTATGCTAAATGACAAAGAATAATCATTTTTCACCTTGCCAGTCTCTTTATCTGTTTTGTGCATCTTTTTTAAGTTCTCATATACCACAACAGTCCAAGTCAAATCATTGGTAACCTTGTTGCCGTGTATACCTGTTGTATGTTTCAGTTCCCCCCTACATCAGTCCCGGTCCTGACACCATCACCGCCTACCTGGGCCAGAATGTGACCCTTCCATGCGACTCTATCGGTGTTCCCACCCCAATGACCATGTGGGATAAGAGTGGCCTGCAGCTCAACTACGTCAATTCTCGATTCCACAAGCTGGATGAAGGTTCTCTGATCATCAGTGATGTGCGGGAGTTGGATGCGGGTGCTTATTACTGTCTGGTGGTCAACCAAGCAGGCTCTGATACCAGGAGGATCACTCTCACTGTAAAAGGTATGTCTTTAATCTCTTGGGGGATGTTTCATGAAGATTAGAATCAACTTAAGTTGGACTTGAACTATGGCAGGCGATTTATGCCCTTCAAAAGTCTTGAAGTAGATGTAAAATTAGTGAGAAAAAAAATTAACAGAAATTTTGATCTTTAGATAATGTTTTTTCCTTCAATAATAAAGCATTACAAAATGTGAATTCTGTGACGTCCTTTGAGAGAACACTGGTGAGAGCAACCAGTGGCATGAATGGCCTGCCATAGTTGAGTCCAACTTAACTCTCTTTCAACGGACATCGCAATCGCCGGTCAAATATGACCGGTAAAATTATAAATGAATTTGCGATGCTTCGTGAGTTTCCGTATAAAGTCGTAAAACCTCGAGTGAGGTAACAAAAGAAAGCTTGAATCGAAAGCTTTCGACTGATATCCAAATAAGGTATTTCCCGGTAATGCTCGGCCCCTTTCGGCGGTTTCTAATTTGCATACACAAAACGATCATTCACGATCGTTCACGAAGTGTCCCTGTGTGCGCAACGCAGTCAGCGTGCGAAGAATTGTTGCATTTTCCACATCAAATCGTCATTTTAGAACATCAGTATGGATCCCCAAACGGTCGATCAGAACTCAGAGATGGATTCTGAAGAAGAATTAAATATGGATGAGCAATTGTTAGGCCAATCAAGCGATATTTCTGAAACTTCAAGTGAATTATCCACCGACGAAGACTCGGAAGAGGCACCGTCAACATCAACACACACCAGCAATAGGAATTCACGTACACGTGCACGGAGCTCTGCATCAACAAAGAAGAAAAAACCGTAAGTTATGGCTTTTTTTTGTATCTTTGCAGTTTATTTTCAAATCGAATTGGGATATTTTCCCGTAGAAAATATTATGATTGCCACAATTTGATTAGTTTTGAAGGATTGGATAATTTCATAAAATTTTACCGATTAGTTTTTGTTTTTGATGCATATCGTTTCATGCACTTGAAACAGTTGAAACCTGCAAGGCCGATCTGGCCATTTAAATTTTCAACTTCCGGTTTGGTTATGACATCGATTTTCAGTTGAAATTATCAATGTAAATCATATATTGTGAGGAAATATGTAATTATAACCATTCAATTATAATTTCTTTATGTAACATGTATTCTAAATCTGTATTTTGTATTATTTTCTAAACATTCAGAAGTACTTTTCGTGAATTTTTTTTTTTTTTCATTACACAAAAATGTACATGTGGGACTGCACATTATGTCGTCTGCTAAATGCAGTCATGTCAACAAAATTCATTATGGAATGCTCTTTACAAAACGAGTGTTATAAATTTAGACCTTCCTTGACTAAATGAGGGTACCAACTATATTTTTTGGTCTAGCTTTAGTTTAATCTAGACCAGTTTGAATATTATTTGCAGCAGTAGAAAATACTGTACACATGATACAGTAGTAGACGTAGGTTAGGTGTAGATGCTTGACCTGGCTCTACAGTTGCTCAGTTAGCAAATAATCATTTGAAATAAACATTTTCATCCCTGTTTTCTTGTTGCAGTCCTGCAAAGAAGTACAAGAGCTATGAGGACAAAGATGATGGTGGCCCATCGAAGGCAGCAAAGAAGTTTCGTCCGAAGAATCCGCCAGGAATTCAACTTGATAACGTGCGAACGCGGGGAGCAGCAAGTGTATTCACAAGGGCGATTGATTTTTTCAAACTTTATTTTACTGTCCAGGTCGTGGAAAACCTTGTGGAATACACCAACATCTATGCTAATGCGAACATTGCAACAAAACGCACCTACGCGCAGCCCGATGGAAGCTGGAAAGATTTGACTTGCGATGAGTTCTGGAGTCTCCTCGGCTTACTCATATATATGGGACTAGTCCAACTGCCAGATGTAGACTCGTATTGGGCAACACTATTTCCATATCACGGTTCATGGGCAAGGGCATTTATACCAGCCAGAGATAGATTCAAGGGTCTCATGTCATTTTTACACATAGTTGACCACAGATCTGAAGACCCACAAGATCCATTACGCAAAGTGCGTTTTTTACTTGATCACATGAAGAAGACTTGCAAAGCACTTTATCAGCCTGGAGAAAATATCGCAATTGACGAACGTATGGTGAGATCTAAAGCAAGATTTCATTTTCGCCAGTATATACGTGACAAGCCTACCAAGTGGGGTTTTAAATTGTGGGTGCTGGCAGAATCATCCACTGGGTATACATGGAACTTTGATGTCTATGTTGGCAAAAATGCTAAAAGAAGTGAGAATGGATTGAGCTATGATGTGGTTTTAGAATTGTGTTCAGAACTTTCTCATCAGGGATACAAGTTATTCATTGATAACTTTTACACTTCTTCAAAACTTGTAGGTGATTTGAAGAAGATGAATATTTTTGCTTGTGGGACTGTAAACAAAACAAGAAAAGGGTTTCCAAAGGATTTTAAAGATACATCAGTAGAATGGGGAAAACGAGCATCACGTGGCAATATGAGGTGGCAGAGGGATAATGACATTGTTATTCTTCAGTGGAAGGACAATAAGCTTATTAGTTTTTTGTCATCGATGCATTCAGCCTCAGACTTCGGTTATTGCTTACGTAGAGTCAAAGAAAATGGGACTTTCCATAGGAAATTGGTGCGGCGGCCAAATTTAGTGGGGGCATATAATCAAAGTATGGGGGGCGTAGATAAGTCTGACCAGCTCATTGGGAAATATGATATCCTTCGTCAAACACACAAGTATTGGAAAACCCTTTTTTTTTCACTTCGTTGATATTTCAATTGTGAATGCATATGTTTTGTTCATTCAGTGGAAAGATGTGTATAATATAGCTAAACCGGCTCATTATGGTCAGAGACAGTTTCGCGAAGAGCTGTGTCAACAGTTAGGGGGTATAAAATCAGATCAGCTTGTACCTTTGTATGCTTTGTCTAAACATCCTAGCCATGTCAAAAGTATGAGTGTGGAGGAGGAAGAGTATCATCTTCCAGAAGTAACTAAAGAAAGAAGAACATGTAAAGTGTGTTATGAGGGAGGAATGGGAAAAAATGCTTTCAAGAGTGACACCAAGTGTGAAAAATGTGATAGGTATTTGTGCTGTACCAAGAAACGGAATTGCTATGCCAGGTTTCACAAGGAAAAAGAGTTTAAAATATTCAGGAAATAAAAAGGAGTCAAAGAAACGACAGTAGAGACAGAAAGATCAGTTGTTTGGGAATTTATTTGAATGAAAACAAGTGAGTAATACATCTACATGTACATGTATGTTATTTGAAAACCTGAAATACATGTAGTTATGAAGTACAACATATAAGCTCATTGATATTAGCCAGCTAGAGTACATTTTCAAAGTAGACTACTGTTTGATTCACCTGACTTTCCAACTTTGCGTATTTTTTTAAAGGAAATATTAGAGTATTCATTATGTATAATAATTCAATTTTTCATGACCATAAGAACTTTTTGTTATTACATACATGTACTTCATGAAACAGTTATGATTTCTTTCTTGAAACTACAACTAGGAGAACACTTGGCACTGTCTCCATGATTGCATGGTAAAAAGCAACGCTAAAAAATTAATCTGTGTTTACAAATTGCATATTGATAAAACATGAATATTCATAATATGGTAATTTGTATAACATATTTTGCATAATTACACAAATTTGTACTTTGCAACACCAAGAAGCACATTCTTTTTGCATATTTGTTCTGTGGAACAGGTATTTTGTTGTACATGTAACTGCAACTTCAACAACAAATGGCATTGTCTCCATCATCGTATAATTAATTCTGAAAAATGTGAACGTTCAATATGGTTACTATTGCATACTTAGATATATGAATTATGCATCCATATTATAATTACCTCATTTGCATAATTAAACAAATTTAATGATTTACAACAAAACGGTTTTTGTAAAATAATTTTTACACAGTTAATTGGTAAACCATACTATGTTAAGTACCTCTTTAAAGTTGAATGGAGATAAAGTTGATTCACTTTTCTAAAAAAAATTATTTTGTCCAAAAATCACAGTAAGTAATACTCTAATATATAAATATTCATTTTTCAGAAAAAAAATCGCAAAAAGTCATTTTTTGTCGAAATCGTTAGTTCTTTTTTTTGAGGTTCTTGTTTGGAATTTATCCTTTCCCATAATATCAATTTTGAGAATAATAAGCATTGTCTTTATGGTGTAATTAGCACTGGAATCCTGAAATTGAGTAAAAAAGTTAATTTTCATTGTTTTATTAATAATATGCAAATTATCATAAAATTAGCATATTGATGTTAATTAGTCTTTCAGTTGCGTAAAATGAAAATTCAGAATCTTACCTTTCTAATGATATATGGTTGAGTGCTTACAACATGAATAAAGTTTACTTAATCAAATTAATGAACTCTTGTCTATCAGCATGTATTTTGGGGGCTATTTCGTTGTGTATTGTCCAGTTGAAAGAGAGTTAAAGTCAATCTTAGTCTTTGTGAAACACTCTCCTGATCTCTCTTGACAGATAATCAATCGATTGATTACCCTTAGAAAGTAGTAATGGAAGTCGTGATTAAGAGCTATTGATGTTGTAGTTCTTGTCATGATTTTAAACTAAATGATGATGATGCTCCTTGCACCATCAACAAGCTACCTGAATTACTCATAGAAAAGAAAAGGTGCATTACACCTACAGGGTTTGTAGTTTTGGATCTGAAACAGTTATTTCCGTGGGTCAAATAATTATTTTACTTGTACCAGTATATCTTCAGTTTAGTTATTTATTGATTTTAAGAGATCAGACTATAATGTTTTGAGATTCTTGTCATTCTTTATATCGTAATAGACGCTCCTCGCATCATCAATGAGCTTCCTGAAGTGATGGAACAAATCATGAACACAGAGGTACGGATACCATGCCAAGCCACCGGGACACCTAGACCTCAGATCAGTTGGTTCAAGGATGGACGTCCTATAGAACAACTCAGAGGCTACACGGTGCTTGGAGACAACACCCTGCTGATATCTAGTCTGCAACCCTATGATAACGGACGATACGAGTGCAGAGCACAGAGTGAGAGTGGGTTTGATTCCATTGATGTCTTCATCGATACACAGGGTAAGCTTTCTTAGAAGATGGTTGATATCTCGAGAAGATTGTGGACTTGAATACACTGAACACTTGATAATATTAATAATGTCCAGCTCATCCAGTGAATTTATAGTTATTGTTAGAACATAACATCTATGTTAAAAAGAGTACCGGTAATATATAACAATTCATATCATTGGATAATAGATTGAAATACATTGTTTCAATGAAGACTTTCATCCTCCTGCTGAGGTTACGTAATGAATGTTATGAGAATGTAACATTTTCAATAGTTGATGAAGCGTGGACTTGGACATGTGTCATACTAAATATTATTATCTATATATCTATCTTGATTGAGCACCTGTGTGCGTCGTCCAATAAGCCGTGTCCGTTATGGTTCCAATTATTGATCGAATTAACCGTTGGATCCGCCCTTAGAGTATAAAACATGCTTACTTACATTAGATTTTATCACCTGACGAAGTGTTGCAGCGGCGTACGAAACGTCGTGATCTTATAGTAACCTTGTTGACCATACATTGCGAGACAAAGGAATATCACTAGCGATATTATTTTCAATATATTTATCTTGTTTGTATAGTGCGCCCTCACATTGCTGGTGAGAACACACCGGACGATCCTGTGGTTGTCTTCACTGAAGAGGATCAGACGGTCATCTTAGAATGCAACGTGACCGACTCTCATCCTCCTGCAGAGGTCACATGGTACCAGAACGGTCAGGCCATACTGGCCAGGGCAGACATCGGGATTCACTTTGAAACGGGTGATACCAGTCTGAGGTTACCCTACCTAAGGCCTGAGGATGCTGGTCACTACCACTGTGAGGCAACCAACGAGCAGGGGTCCAGTCAGCGCCACTTCTCCTTGGAAGTCCATGGTGAGAAATGATGAACAATTTGGTTGCTTTCTTGGCCTTTCTGCAAGGTCACTCGTTAGCCACACATGCAATTTTGCACAAAATGATACGTACCAATAGTCTGACAGATTGCTTTGTGTGACACAGTGGCTTGGCAAAATTACCTATTTGTGGTCTGGATTAGCTTCATGACAATCCTTTTGACACGAGTATATAGAGGAATCTTGCACTTGAAACAGTTAAATGATCTTTAAGCCTTTGGTATATCCATCCCATGATAAGTACAATGTGGCACAGGTTGATTATTTAACTGGCGTATAAAGAGATATGGATGATATTCTATACATTAAGTTGTAGGGATATAGTGATGGAGGGGTTTAGTCACTTGACTAGAAATGCGGGGGGGGGGGGGGGGGGGGGGGGTCCTGGGTTTAAATCCTAGCATGGCACTTACATGTATATCTTTCAGGCAAGTTATCTTTCAGGCTTTTTATCTACATTGCTTTGATTGACTTGGATGTACAGATAGGTACCCAGTAGAATGCAAAGGTCACTGAGGCATGAATCTGTGTGTGGCAATGTAAAGTTTCAAATTGATAGAATGCCCCTGAAGGAAAGTGAGCTCTACAATGCCATTGATCCAAAAATCAAATACTTTGATCAGCTGATAGGAAAGGGATGTATGATTTTAAAAAAAATATAACTTGTAATATCTTGAGTTAGAACACGAACTGAATTACAACTTACATGAATATGATTTTAGGCTATAGTGTTAGTGCTTCCAGATGTTCATAATGATCCCAATTTGTTCCACCAAACACAGTTGGCCCGGTGATCAGGAATCGACGACAGGAACAGGTCACGGTGCAAGTTGGTCACAGCGTCACCATCCACTGTGAAGCAAGTGGGGTACCTGATGCCAGGATCCTCTGGATGTTTGGTGATATCTCTATCTCAAGTCAGAACAGCCGTTATCACATCGCTAGCAATGGCTCCTTGCATCTCAGAGAAATACAGGTCATTGACTCAGGCGTGTTCACATGTATCGCAAAGAACTCAGCTGGAAATGACACCAGAGTAGTCAATATAAATGTGATTGGTGAGTATGAAGCTAGTATGCTTACAGTCTCACAGATTTATGGTGTGTTCACATGTATCCCAAAAACCTCAGATGGTAAGGACTCCAGAGTAGTTAATATAAATGTTATTCATGAGTATTTTGCTTGTGCTTGTATGCTTATAGTCTGTATACATACTAGTGTGACCTGTTTGTTTGACCACTCTGAGGAAACTAAAGTTTTATATACTTTAATACAGATTGAATGAAAAACGCTATTACAAATCAATTATGATATGTGGTATATATGTTGGTAGAGGTGTAGTTATCTAGTGGATTGGTCAATAGACTGTTGATGACAAGGCAAAGGATGTGAATCCCGGCCATAGAACTTTATTTTTTGTCAAGACATCAATTTACTTTTGTCTTGACCCAAGTAAAAAAAAAAAGTTGATACTGGTAGGCAGAAATTTGTTTTCTGGTGTGTATTGTTGTGTTGCAGTCCACCAGGCAGGCCATGAATATAAAATACTCACGTTATGGGTACATCTGTGCCTTATCTGGGCAGTAAGGCTAAAGCCTAGTTTAGATGGTTTATTTTATTATGGATATCAGTTCTCTAGCTTGATTTAAAGTGCATTGTTGTATATGTTCAATAGCATATGAAATCATGTACCCTGATTTACAGTCGTTTATAAATGTGATATAACCATATCATTTGCCAGGTTAATATTTTCCTGTACCAATCTCAACTTAAATGAACTTGGGCATTTTTGTTAACTCTCCTCATATATTTTACTACAATTTCAAGTATGTACCTTTATTATTTCCATGTTTTTGCCTTACTGTAATATTTGTATGTCTTTTTTGTCATGATTATCTTTTATTTAGATATTTTCCCTTTCCATTCTATTTGTCTCCTCAGTGCCGCCATCTATCAATGATGGCACGTCTGACATTGTCCGCACTCTCTACAGCTCCGTCATCCTCCCTTGCGAGTCGGCGGGAGTACCTTTCCCTGAGATCACATGGTACAAGAACGGCTCTCCTCTCAACCTCTCCAACCCCAACCTGGAGCAGCTCTTCTCTGGCTCTCTCAGGATACGTAGCGTGGTGGAGCAAGATTCCGGAGTGTATCGATGCGTTGCCGTCAACCAGGCTGGCCATGATTATAAGATGCTCACGCTGTGGATACACAGTAAGTTTCGCTTCCATTTATCATAGTTTAATGTGACTGAGAAATGAAAGAAGCTCAAGAGATGTGTTTTTTTTAGTTCCAATTAACTTTTTCATCCTGTCATACTTTATAGTTTTATTGTTGTAAATGATTTGTATTATATACAGTTTTGTTTTGGTAATTGTCTTTTTCTATAGTCATACTTTGAGTTAGCACAATGCCATAGAAAAATATTGTTTGTAAATTTTTTATTTTTTTTAAAAAAGAAAGTCAATTCAGTGCTTTTTATCATGCTTTGACTAGATTTTAAATCTTATTTTCAACTACATGTAAAGATTTAAAATCTTTGGTTGGACATTTTTATTTCATTTTTACACATATTCTCCATAATAAACGATATTGTATATAGAAAACAGTGCATTCCAAAGCTGATGAAGTTGTCACTTACAGTTTGTTTCAATGTTATTAAAAAATACTGTCTGCTTAGAGCCAGAAGAGCATTATTTCATGTGCTTAATTATGTCCTCTCTTCCTTTCTCTCTCTCTTTCCCACACTCTCTCTCTTTCCCACACTCTCTCTTACTCACACCCTCTCTCTCTTTCTCTCTCTCTTTCCCACACTCTCTTTCTCTTTCTCTCTCTCTTTCCCACACTCTCTTTCTCTCTCTCTTTCCCACACACTCTCTCTCTCTCTTTCCCACACTCTCTTTCTTTCTCTCTTACTCACACCCTCTCTCTCTTTCTCTCTCTCTTTCCCACACTCTCTTTCTCTTTCTCTCTCTCTTTCCCACACTCTCTTTCTCTCTCTCTTTCCCACACACTCTCTCTCTCTCTTTCCCACACTCTCTCTCTCTCTCTTTCCCACACTCTCTTTCTTTCTCTCTTACTCACACCCTCTCTCTCTTTCTCTCTCTCTTTCCCACACTCTCTCTCTTTTTCTCTCTCTTTCCCACACTCTCTTTCTCTCTCTCTTTTTCCCATACTCTCTTTCTTTCTCTCTCTCTTTCCCACACTCTCTCTTTCCCTCTCTCTTTCCTAAACTCTCTTTCTTTCTCTCTCTTTCCAACACTCTCTCTTTCCCACACTCTTTCTTTCCCACACTCTCTCTTTCCCACACTCTCTTTCTTTCTCTCTCTCTCTTTCTTTCTCTCACTCTTTCCCACACTCTCTGTGTTCTGCAGCACCACCTTCTCTGCAGCCGGATGCATCCAGGAACATGTCGACCGGTGTGGATGAGAATGTAATCATCCCATGCAACATCAGTGGTAGCCCCAAGCCGCAGTACCGCTGGCTCAAGAACAACCGCGAGCTGCTGATGAACTATGGCAAGATGGAGCTGCTAGAGGACGGTTCCTTGATGATCAGGGATGTGGAGTCGATAGATAGGGGCTCCTATACCTGTGAGGCTACTAATGCTGTAGGGGTGCTAAGCAGGGATATTAGGCTTAAAGTGTCAGGTAAGTTTAACACTTCTACTGCTTTCTTCGCCTCCGTACACCGTTGCTTGTTTGCCAAATGTGCCATTTTTCACAATACAATGGGCACCGATCGGCAAAAGGATTGCTGTGTGCAACACAATGGCTTTGTAAAATTACCAACTTCTGGTCTTGATTATCGCCTTATCCTTCATTGTGAACAGTTAAATAATCTTGAAGCCTTTGGTATATCTATCCCATGATTAATACAATGTGGTTTAGAGAGAATGTTTGTATGGCTAATAAATAGTTCATACTCTTAGGTCTCTCTCTTTCTGTAGATACTTGTATCTTTATGTGTCTCTCTGTCTCCCATTTTCCACAGTCTCCATTTATATCCCTCTCTTTCTCTCTATCTCTCTCCCTCTATCTTTTTCTTCTTGTCACTCTCTCTCATTCTAGCAAAAGAAAACAATATAACTAATACCCTACTAAACTTTGGGTCACCATCACTGATCTTACAGCAAAATTCTTGAAAGAAACTCACAGAATTTGTACAATTTTCTGTCTTAACTTTATAGGAGAGTACATTTCTTATTCGCTTGGCTTTTGAAGTGTCTTGAAGACCGGTATGTCGTACTGGTTTTGTCCTCTCTTACTTCTATCGTAATGTTGTTGTACTTGAACACTTTTTGTTCGAGATAGGTCAGCATATTCTTATTTCAAATGTATGAAAATTGTAGCAATTTGATGATGCCTGTTTACACCAGATTACTCAATTTTATGTTCATGATATGCTTTAATAAGAGAGCTTGAGAGATGATGATGATCAATCTTTTATCACATTAAATTTTTCTTATACAGTTGCTCCAAAGATTACCGGTTCCAAGACGCCCGTAGAGTACCCAGTAGGGCAGTATGATTCCATCGAGCTCCAGTGCATGGTCACTGATGCCTTCCCACCACCCATCATCAAGTGGTATAAAGGAGATGAGACGTTGACCGGTCAGGAGGAGGCAGTCACTATCAAAGACCAGGGCATCACCCTGGAGATTGGGTCTGTTAACATAGCCAATGCAGGGGAGTACTACTGCACAGCAACCAATGATGCTGGTATGGCATCTATGAACTGGACAATCGACGTACAGGGTAAGAGCATCCAGAATATTCAATATGGGGAGACTCTTTGTAACTTAAGTCCTCAGTTTCATCTGGTGCACAAGTTTATTACTGTAATCTGACCAATGTTAATGTTAAGCTATATTATGTAATTATCTGTTTATTAATTTACAGTAAAGGTTTCTAGAATTGTCGTCATTATTATACAGTGCTTTGAAACAGTTGTGCACAATCTCCACTCCCTGGGGAGCGTTCCAGCCAGGCCTGACGCTCACAAACTGTTTGACCAACGATGACGGTTGCAAATCCTACCGGGTACCCATTTAACACCTGGTTGGAGAGTAGCAAGTGCAGGTTAATATCTTGCCAAAGGATATTGGTACCGTGTCGGGGTTTGAACCCATGACCTTTCGCATCTCCAGTCAAGCGCCTTAAACCACTCGGCCACGCCACTCCTTATCAACCACACTCTTGTTTCATTATTTTTACAGTTACACCCAGCATCCTGAATGGCCAGGACGAGTATCTGACCACGGTGCAGAACATTGACATCACCCTCCTGTGTGAGGCTGAGGGTAACCCTGCACCCACCATTACATGGGAGAGAGACAACAAACCCTTGGAGCTTAGAGACAGTCACTACCTCATAGGAGAGGATGGCTCCTTGAGGATCACCGCTCCGCAGCACACAGACAGCGGGGGCTACGTTTGTGTGGCGTCCAACAACATTGGATATGTCATCAAGAACTTCCATCTTGTTGTCAAGAGTGAGTATGTAGGATTTTCAAGCCTATCTGCACTAGTTTGGCCAGGAGGGATTAGAGCTCCCTGCATGGTCACTGGCAGGTGGTTACCTCATCAAATCAGCTCTCAATTAATATTAAAAAAAAGGGGACCATGGGGGATCAACAGGTATCCCTTAGGCATTGTTGGCTGTATAGAGGGCGCCAGTAGCTATAAGTAGTGCAGTCCCGCTTTAAAAGAAGAAATGTTTTAGAAAACGTAATCGAATAAACATTGGGTGATTTAACATATTTTTCTACCCATGTTGAAACATACAGAGCCAGATACTGCTCACCTCGACCAGTCATTGTTTTAGTGTCCGATAAGGACAGTGCATGCATTTTATATCGATTCATCACTCCCAATTGTTACATTTCAGGTTATACTATCAATGTGCATGCAGAGGCAATGTTCACCTACTGTCAATGGTTGGCTATGTATATGATGTCTACATGTGGGCCCATAAGATGCCAGATTACCATAAAATGAGAATAAGAGGACATTATTATGCTGTTTGATCCACATAGAATTCTTGTAGAGCCTTTTTACTTTCACTGTACACTCGGCACTTGACAAGCACAAGGTACGATAATACGCCAACGGCGGACTGTACTATACTGGACAAAGAAGAAGAACTCCTTCTTTTCTCATTTCCAAATCCCATAAATAGGCTCGTTTCAAATCCTTTCAATCTGTTGCCCAATGCCTATGGAGCCAACTTCCTACATTTCTAAGAAATAGTGCTTCACCTGAATTCTTCTGAGAAAAAAAATCTGAAAACATACCTCTACAATTCTTCTTGATTTGTTGATAGACTACAAAAGGACAGCTTCTTGTATCCTCTGGAAAAGATGCTAAATCCAATTATTATTATTTGTATTACTATTGTTATTATTATCATTATTTTGTGTCCATTTCTGTACTCCCTTGCTATCCCAGTTCCTCCTAAGACAAGCACGCAGCAAGAGGTAGTGACCATAGGTCTACGTCAGTCGGTGACCCTACGATGTCAAGCTGCAGGATTCCCCGCACCAACCATCAGCTGGAGAAAGGAAAACTTACCAATCCCTCTCAGTACCCGAGCCTTTAGCATCAGTAGCAATGGAGGCAGCCTGACCATCAACAGCACTCGAGAGGGCGACAGTGGCATCTATTCCTGTATCGCGTCCAACGAGGTGGGCGAACAGTCCTTGGACATCCTGCTGAAGGTGCAGGAGCCACCCATCATCCTAGGAGAACTTGAGGTTAATCGTATGCAACATGTCCAGCTTGTGGAGGGTGATGACATCGAGCTGCCCTGCCCGACTACCGGCTACCCTAAACCAAGAGTGGCCTGGTTCAGAGACAACCGGATTCTGTCTCCTCCAGAGTATAAGATCAAGGATGATGGAACGTTGGTCATTCCAGGAGCCATGCCGTTTGATGCTGGTGTGTATACATGCAGTGCAGTGAATGAAGCTGGAAACTCAAGTATATCCATTAATGTCACAGTTATGGGTAAGTCTGCTTTCGTACACTCTATGACAATAGTAAAAGCTCTCAGTATAAAGTGAAGTCAAACTCCACTAGCAACTTTGAACAGAAAAGTGAAGGAAATTGGTAGGAAAAGTGAAATGATAGTGTTGAAAATGTTTGATTTTGACAAGACTTTTAATCATCCATCTGGATAACCTCCTTATATAACATGTTTATTTTTCTATGTACATGAAATATAGGGATACAAAAATTGGTTTCTTTCAAATTTTGATTTGTCATGGTGTAATTCCTGTCCTTTTTCAGATCAGAGATTGACTGATCTTAGAAATATGTGGTAATATGTACATGTATATTACTACCGTGAATCCAAAGGCATTGAAATATTCTTGTTCTTTGAAATGTCTATGTGTTCGATCCCACAATTCTTTAATTTTCAGTTCCCCCACTCCTCGTGGACGCTTACAGACCTGTGGACATCATAGTCATTCTCAACAATCCTGCAAGGTTGTACTGTGAGATTGACATCTCTATCCCCATGGCAACCATCGTCTGGCAGAAGGATGGCATCTCTCTGCGGGAGGATTCCAACATCCGCATCTCTCGGGACGGTCAGATCCTTGAGATTAATCAGGTACAGGTCAACAATGAGGGTCGGTATACCTGTATCGCAACGAACAATGCAGGAAACGCCACCAAGTTCTTTGGTCTTACAGTCCATGGTAAGTAACACCCAGACTCCAGAAACTATCCTGCTTTTACAAAGTTGTTTACATTGTGGTACAATCCTGCCAGCTTTGTTGAGGATACAATAATGAAATAAAAGGATTTAGTATGTTGTAAGTGAAAAAATACATCTGTAAAGTAACTAAGAGTCTGGGTACCACAAGGGAGTGTACTTGCCCCTGTCCTATTCCTTGAACACATTCGAAGGCAAACTGATCCTCTTTGTAGAAAAAAGGTATGATTATCACCATCATGCATGGTCAGAAAGATGCAAAGAACCATAATATTATGATCTCAAATATTGTTATGAAAGGTGTTATCATATGAAAGTATTTTAAAATCACAAATACTTGCAACAAACATATAAAATGAGAAATATTGCGCTCAATATTGTCTGTTATCTTTAGGATATGGTGAACTTTTAAACGGGTGTATAAATAGGGAAGAAAAATTATGTTTGATTGATATTACATCAATTTAAATTGAAGTGTATTCAAAACGCCAATTTTTTTGAAGGAGGATTACTTTTATCTCAACTTCTATAGCTCCGTTTGGCGAGCAAAACTTAAAATGCTAGTCATTCATGCTTACTTTCTTTCCTCAGTTCCTCCTATTTTCCCTGATGGTAACCCTGTGAACCCCATGATGATGAGCATCAACGAAGATGACTCCACCCAGCTTAGTTGCCATGCCAGCGGGTACCCTCCACCTATCATTAGATGGTACAAAGATGGCCGCCTGGTAACCCACAATGAACCAGGCGTGGCGGTGTCCAATTCAGGAGAAGTTCTAAGGATTAACAGGGTGAACAGGATACATGCTGGGCAATTCACCTGTGTGGCAAGCAGTATTGTAGGGAACATCTCCAAGAGTTATGTGCTCAATGTTAGAGGTGGGTTGTACAAATTTAGAGAATGGTGGATGATTGTTGAAGAAATAGTGTTGATTCTGCTGTCTCTGTTGTTGTTGTTGATATACATGTATAGTCGGTTTCTCAGTGTTCATGAGAGTTTCATTTCCTATTCTGCTGCATCGAATGAAAAAAGGATATGGTTTGAGGTATTTACCTTCTCTTGCACTTTAAATTTTACCTCTCCTGAATACATCTTAGAGTCTGTGCCTGGCTTTATAAGTTACATACAAGACGTCAAATCCCAACAAAAAACGGAACAAAATACTTATATATTCACTGTATTATAAAAATGAGAGAATTGATAACCCATTTACCTTGGAAAGACACGCTGAAACAAATCAACGTATTTACACAAAACCTTAATTCCAAAATAACAGGAATCGTGCCTTCTTCCCTGTAATACAATATTTATGTTCCTACGTATAAATTGTATTTTTTTAACAGATGTCAAATATGTTGTCAAATTGAATGGAAGAAAATAAATGTTCATTTGAATTGAATTGGTCAGGAACCTTTGTAAGAAAACATAATAATATGATTTCATATATTTGAGCTTAGCGATACAGATGAACGATAGTTTGTTTAAGGTGTTACAGATTTATGTTGATTATTTAGAGGAGCAATTAATAATAAAATATTCACTGCATCTTTCTGATTCTTATAGTGAGGCCTGAGATTGAAGGAGCAGAATTCCCTCACAATGTCTCTGTTGTCAACAACATGGGTATAGAGCTGCGCTGTCCGACCGTAGCTATCCCCGTCCCAGAGATTGTGTGGTACAAGGACGGTCACCGTCTTCACCCCTTCCAGAGCGGTGTCCTCATCTCTCCCGATGGCACCACTCTGAGGATCCCCAATGCTCAGCTCCACGATGAGGGCGTCTATCAATGCGTTGCAACCAATGTGGCAGGAGAGGAGATGAAGCTGTTCAATTTACAGATTGATGGTTCGTACTTTTGAGATTGGGCCATGTGTAGGGGTTCATGTTTGTAGAGATGTCATGGCCAATGAAAAAGTCACTGAGCTATGGATAATAGTAATGATGATGATGATGATGATAATAATAATGTTAATGATAATGATAATGATAATGATAATGATATTCATAATGATCATAATAATAATGATGATATTAATAACAATAATAATAATAATAATTATTATTATTATTATTATAGTAACTATACAGGGATGCCAGTTTTCAGGCAATAGCCTGAATTCAGTTTAGTTTAGTATAGGCTTTTTTGTGTGTACAAAATAGCTTATTGTAGGCTATTTTCAAGCCCTCTGATCAATTCTAACTGGCATCCCTGATTATAGTAATTTGCCACTTCTGTTGCCTCATTCTTCAAATGTCTTCAAATGTTCTTTGAATTGTACCGTTGGTGATGATTTCAATTGAGAAAGGAGCCTGTTCCAGAGTCTGAAAACAGTAGAGGAGATAGCTGTACCGCAAGTTAGTTTGTTTTCGAGTGGTTGAATGAAGGTCACTGACGATAGGAATATAATATAATACTTTTTCATCTTTTGTCTCTTATTTTTTCTTACCTACAGTTCCACCTGTCATAGTGTCTAGGGAGCCTAATCAAATAGCCGTCATAGCTGGTGGCTCAACTACCATTGACTGCGAGAGCTATGGTGTGCCCAAACCAACAGTGACATGGACAAAGAATAACGCCTTTATATCACCAGCTAGCATAAGGTGAGGTGTCTGGATGTTTTGACGGTCATTATCTTCTTGCACAATTGTGTTTTTGTCCTTTCTTTTCCTAACTCTTCATTTAGTCCACTTGCTTTTGCAAATTATTCAGAGGAGAGCAATGTATATCGAACTTTGAAATTTAACTGATATTATGTTCACGATTATAAAGCATCAGTTTTAATAAATTAATGTAGATTTTTTAGCATACATGGGTTCCTTGAATTTCGTAAATTACTGTAAATCTTATCAGGATTAGGTTTAAGAATCTAATCTATCCTGATAAAAATCTGAAATGACTTTGAGTGAAATTACTTAAATTTGAATCAAATTAATATTGATCAGATTTAATTTAATTGAGTTGATTTCGACTAAATGAAGCAAAGCTTTGGTGATGGTGGCAGACGAAGCAGTATTTGCATGCCTTGAATTGACTTTGAGTGAAATTATTTTAATTTGATTTTGATTGATATTGATCAGATACGACATAGACCCAGCTGGATTGCTCCATATAGCTACAGTGACAGTAGCAGATGAAGGTGTCTTTGAATGTTTTGTCTCCAACTCTGCTGGCAATGTGACAAGAAGAATTGATCTACAGGTTCAAGGTAAGATTCCATTGGTTTACTGAGAATCAAAACAGTTTCAACCCATAACAGTCTAGTGTCACCCTTTAGAGATTTAAACAAATTGTTATCGTTTGATCTAGTATGCTCTGAATTGTATATCGTACATGAGCAGAAAAGGGGAAACAAGATTTGATTTTTAGGTTTTTCAGTCTTTTGTATTGATCAACAGTGTCAGTTTACACCCTTACATGAATGTTACAGCATCATCTCATTACAAAAGCATACAGATAATGAAATGAAGTGGACACCAAGTGTGTAGTTCAAGTTCAAGTTCAAGTTTATTCAAACCAAATCAAACATAAACAATGGTACAAGATATAACAGCAAGGAACACAAGAACGGGGCCCCTTACACAGTAGACTATACATTAGGTATATAATGGCATATAATGGCAAGGAGTAACATATTTAGATGAAACAAATAGCTGAATAGAGGATTGGATGAGGATTGTGTCAGTGACAATGTAGGTTTTTTTAAAGCAGGAATTTATCTCATAGTACAAACCTAGTTTGATTCCTTTAAAACAATTGTTATCGTTGAGAACACACTTTACCTTTGCCACACACGTCATTACAAGTTTGATGATCAAGCTGTTTTCATTCTCTTCTTTGATGTGTTAGTTCAACCAACCATCACACCAGGGCGTGGCAGGGTGACCACCCGAATCGGTCAGTCAGTGCGTCTCTTCTGCGATGCCACCGGTGTCCCTACCCCAGAGATCCTGTGGCAGAAGGACGGACAGAGGGTATCTCCCATGGAAGGATTCCTTATCATCAGTGATGGTATGCTGCAGATCAATGATGCCCAGCCTTCAGATGCAGGGCGGTATGACTGCATTGCTAAGAATGGAGCTGGAGCCGATGTCTTCAAGGTTGTTCTGGAGGTTCATGGTGAGTTTCCGGGGTCCAACATATCGTTGATGTTTAGTGTAAAGTCTTTTGACCCATTGACTACATCATTCTCTCATTCCCATAGGCTTTTGTACAAGAGTCACCTGGTTTTTTGTCCCACTGCAGATACCTGGGGAATTAGAGGCGAAAAGTAGATTTTGTGTTTGTGTGTAAGCACAGTAAGCACAGTAAGCTTGTTCCCCTGACATTCTGTGCATAAAAGGCAAATAAGTGTCTATTTACATCCCACTGCTGCCACCCCTGGAATGAGAAGCTGTGTTAATAAAGTTCTATGATTGGTTACTTGGAAAGAATCAAGCTAAAATTTAGGCCATTTGGGTCCAAGGTTGCTCTGACTTCATGTTGAGGGTACTGATACCAGATTGTTAATTAAGAGGTAGAAGTCGTATCCTAGATGGAGCTGTTTAAGTGATCATATTGGAAGAACTGCAGACTTGACTACACTAACAACCATCCACAGAAAGACACACAACCATTTCCTTATCTATTATCACAATCAATTTTAAGAAACAGGTACCACATGTACCTGTACGTATATAATGTAACTGATGCATGTGTATGAATAAGATGGAACCAATGTTATTTATTTTTCCATTCATAGAGCCACCTCAGATCGCAGAGACCACTGAAACATATGAGATCAGAGTTGATGCTTCTGTCGAGTTAGAATGCCGTGTCGGTGGGATTCCCAAACCAAACATTCGCTGGCTATTCAATGGACGAGAATTGGGAGCCCAGAGTCTCAAACTTGCCAATGGAAACCTCAAGATACCTGTCGTGAGGGCAGAGGATAGTGGGGCTTACACTTGCCTGGCCCAAAATGATGCTGGATTCGCCCAAGCAGAGAGGTTTCTTGTAGTTCTAGGTAAGTAGCCTATGCTTATAAATGGTGGCTCAAAAGCTGATGGATTCGCCCAAGCAGAGAGGATTCTTGTAGTGCTAGGTAAGTAGCCATGCCATGGCTTATAAATGATGCTGGATTCGCCCAAGCAGAGAGGATTCTTGTAGTGCTAGGTAAGAAGCCTAGGCTTTAAAATGTTGGCTCAAAATAATGCTGGATTCGCCCAAGCAGAGAGGAATCTCGTAGTGCTAGGTAAGTAGCCATGGCTTATAAATGATGGCTGAAAATGATGCTGGATTCGTCCAAGCAGAGAGGATTCTCGTAGTGCTAGGTAAGTAGCCATGGCTTATAAATGATGGCTGAAAATGATGCTGGATTCGTCCAAGCAGAGAGGATTCTTGTAGTGCTAGGTAAGTAGCCATGGCTTATAAATGATGGCTGAATGAATGTGGGGTTTGTCTGCCAGACTGCTGTTTCTTCTCGCATTCTGAATATAATAATAATAATAATAGTCTGTTCTTGTAAAGCGCACAATACTTAGTCTCTATGCGCTTCCGAAGAGCTTCCGAAATGATTACCCTAGCTTTAGCTCCGGCTACCGATATCGGTGCACAGTGCATTTCAAGGAATAATCCTACCAGGTACCCATTTACCTCACCTGGGTTGAGTGTGGCAAATGTAGATCAATGTCTTGCCAAAGGACATTAGTGCCGCGGCGGGACTTGAACCGCAGACCTTGTGATACACAATCCGGTGACATATCCACTCGACCACGACACCTCTATATATTCTGTTCTCATCCTGAATCTCTTCTGGTTTTCCCTCTTACAGATGTTCCAAGGCTTCCAAGACCACCTCGTGAGCAGTCTGAGATGACCATTAGTGTGAATCGACGAGCAGTGTTGACCTGTCCAGCTGATGGCTATCCACCCCCTGAGGTGACTTGGAGGAAGGATGGAATCCTGGTTGAACCTGCCGGTAGAATCACCATGACTGAGAACCATGAACTCATCATTGACAGAGTACAGGTATAAAGCAAGCTCATCCATGGAATAATAATGCTAATGATAATGTCTTTAAGCACACACAATATGTGCCCATTCTCCACTACCTGGATGCATTTCAGCTGGGCGCTATTTGACATACCCTTGCAATGCTGTGCACACTATAATGACTTTAACATCCTACGGGGTGCCCATTTAACACCTGGGTAAGGAGAACCAATATAGATAAAATGCCTTACTGAAGAACATATTTGCCCCGCTATGGGAAAAAATCCATGACCTTCGCAACTCCAGTAAAGTGTTTAAACCACTCGACTATGACACCTCTTCCTCTAGATAAAGTGAAAATTAGTCACTGAAATTACAAAAAATGAAATGTCATTTGTGATGTTGGTGATATGATTAGTTACTTGAATGGATGATCATTTGAAAACAGTTTATGAAGATTATATCCAAGAAAATGCTTGATCCTTTGTTTTGAAAGAGGAGTGATATTTTCAGACTGGTGTTTAATGTGGTATGTTCATTGTAATATATGTCAGTAAGACAATGTATATAAATTGAAAATTGATTTGATATGATGTTATCGGCGATGACTTCAAGGTGCAAGGAATGTTGTTCACAAGTTTAAGAATGTTTTTGTAATTGAATTATTATTTGCAAAATTATAAATTAACTTAAGTATGCCCTTAATTTTGTTGTTGAAAATCATAGAAGTTATATTGACATAGATGTAGTTTGATGTAGGTGTGTTGTGTTTTATTTTGTTTCACCAGGAAAGTGACAGTGGAACCTATACATGCGTGGCTACAAATTCTATTGGCAGCAACAGACTTAATTTCTACCTCACAGTGCAAGGTAAGCCATTGGTTCAGTCATTGCATTTCCAAAGTTCCTTAGACAACCTGTAGTTTTGGTTTAAGATATTCATGGAAGACATCAGCAACTGAAGATGAAAATATCAGGAAGGTAGCTGGTAAAATTGGTACAAAATGAGAAGGAACAGAGGGAATGCATTTTGAAATATGATTCTTCACAAATTAGTTTGCTATTTGTGTATCCTGATTTGTAAACATTTTGCAATCGTCAGGCATTGCTTTGATATGTTTGGCATCAGCAGTTTGTATGAAAGTCAGCAAAAGTTTATATTGAACTAATAGAAAAGGTTAGAATGAAACATATTGAAATCGATCATTGATTGAATGGTATATTAGATTAAAAAGAGAAAGAAAATCAGATTGAAAAAGACGTTCACATTCGTAGTAAAAAAACTGCTGAGAATTATCATTTACATAAAAAGATTACATTTACAATTATTACATTATTAGTTGTGTAATAAATGTATATAAATTTTACTAGCTTCAATGAATAATAAGTTGATCATTTAATCTTTCAATTTAATAGAAGAAGAAAAAGCAAGAAATTAATGGGATTTGATATTTGATAATGAATATATGCTATACAGATGAACCAAAGTACAAAGCCTTTGAAACAAGACATTATGAAGGATGAGATCTAATTAGAAAAAAAATTGTTAGAAACTTATAGATATTTTATTTGGACATGATGAAGGAAACAATGAACAATAATTGATATGAATATATAGAGAAAGAATACGGTACCCATTATTTATTGAGAATTCTGATTGTCTGACCATGTGTTTTAATTGTGTTCATTTTCAGTTGCTCCAACATTCACCCACTTCCCAAATGATGTCGAGCTAGCAGCTGGGAACAGACTGGAACTCATTTGTGAAGCTATTGGTGTGCCTATGCCTGATATTGCATGGCTGGTCAATGGAACTGAGATGATTCCAAGTAAGAAACATGATTACCCTGATATTATTCAACATATTTAATAACAATAATACTTGTAGGTTCTTGTGTAGTGCTTGTATGTGGCACACTTACCACTCTTGGTGCTTCAATGATTCCTACCAGGATCCTATTTGCATGTACCTCACCTGAGTCGAGTGTGTGGCAAATCTATATTGATGTCTTGCAAAGGGGATAAGTTCTGCAACTCTTTCACTATTCACTTTGTTGTTCAACTTATAATTGCTTGTATAAATGAAAAGGAGAAATATCCTCCTTTTTTCTGTATCACTCTCATTTAAACCTGTACATACATGAATTTTTCACAATGTAGACCCACCTACTTTTGATGGTCGTAGTGTGCTTGCCATTGGGAATGTACAGAAGAGTGACAGTGGAACGTACATGTGCCGAGCTGAAAATATTCTTGGTGTGAGGACCGCCATCACTGCCGTACGTGTTAGGGGTAAGTTACTTCATTTGAGTCAGTTTTACTTAACATTGCATGTGTATATTGCACATTTATGTGTGTGTAGTTCAACCCATTTTGTGTTTGTGTATGGTGTGCATTGACATTCTGAGCATAGAAGGCAAATCCTGGGGGGTGTTTCACAAAGCCTTTTTTAAATGACAAATGACAAAAATCAGTGACAAGTTTGCTGATAACCAATCAGAAGCAAGGATTTCAGTAGCTTATAACAAAAACTGTCATTCGTCACTGATGACAACTTTTGTGAAACACCCCCCAGATGTCAATTTTTCCGGAGTGTGTATTTACATCCCACCGCTGCCACAACTAGAATGAGAAGCTGATTGAAATCATATTTTGAGAGATGTGTATCTTTTTTTTCTTCCTTCAAATGAGATTTGTTTCTAAACCCACCTCTAACACCTGCAAAATAGGAGGCAAAATCCAAACGAATTTCCAGTTTATATTGTCATTACTACAATTAGAGATTAAAGGTTGTCTGACATTTATCACTGCAGGGTATTTAGCAAGAACTTTTATCTGAAGTGGTAACATTGAACATTGAGTAAAGGCTGTAAATTAATAAGTTTTGAATGGCTCCCTTTTGGACAGACATTTGCTGTATGATTTGAACTTCTTTGTAGCAACTGAAGTGGATAGTGATACTTTAAAAGCACTCATGTTCCCTGACCAAGTAAGGCGAAATGAAAATTCTAATTAATTATTCTGAAACTACTGTACCATCTTTCTGCAGTGCCACCTAGGATCCACCGCATCCCATCAGACACTACCCTGACCCTAGGGGAGAGGGCGGTGTTGAACTGTGCAGTCAACGGTGACCCCAAACCAGAGGTGACGTGGCTCAAGAACAACCGGCCTGTAGCCCTTACTGATACCATGCAACAATCTTCTGATGGTTCTCTCATTATAGCACCTACTGCTGTAAGTCTCCTTCATGTAACTCCTTGAATGGTTCCTTTCTATCTATCAAGATATCTTCACCCAGCTTGGAGATTGATTGCAACATTTTTCCACACACCTCTGTTTTCTGCCACCCTAGTACACTCTTGGAGTGTCATTCCAATTCATGTTGTAATGTTCCATTCCCAGTTAGTTCCTGGTTTCCCTCTTGGTTTTCTACAAGCCTTATTTGTGGTTATCAGAAACTACTTCATATTTGACCCTTTAAACGGTACTGACTGTGAGAAAGTATATCTGTCTAAATCATTTTTAATGGATAACATTTATTTGGGTACTAGAAGAAAAAGTATGAACGGTACCTTTGTATTCTTTCTCAGTTAAGTGACTTACGGAGTCTGTGGATAGCAAGTTTGTATATAATTCTCTGTGGGGAAAATATCTTTCAGTTATAGTTATTAAAGTTCATAAGCATTTTTTTCATAATCTTAGAGATAAACTTTGATAGCACATTTTTGGCAAGGAAATACTTCTTTTTAGAATTAAAAAAAAGAGGTTATATATTCAGTTACACACCCAATCTTTTGTTAGCCAGTATTCCCTTTCTGTTGAAGATGTATTACTCAGTCATGTTTTCATTCATTTATTTGTGTGTGTATTTGTTTTCTCTAGATATCTGATGCCGGCTTCTACAAATGTCAAGCCCTTAACCTTTATGGCCTTGATGAAGTCAGCTATCACCTTGAAATACAAAGTAAGCAAATCTCAAGACACCTTCTAAATATAACAAAGATACCTGTATTTCTAGCTCTTCAAAGTTGCACATGCATTTAGATTTTACAGAGATGTAGAAACTTTTACTGGGATGTAAAAAAGAATCACATTATGGTTCATGGGCTATGACTCCTATCCATTAAAAATTGTTTGAATTGAGGGTTGTTTGTACCTCAATGGAAAACGAACTTGTTTTAGTGAAAATTAATATAAACTTTTCCCTTGCTTTGTGTTGATCACTATTTAATCTTGTTTCTGTACATTCTAGTCAAAATGATGTATATTTTTCAGCCCATGTGAAGATCATCCTTCATTTATTCACTGATTTCTAAGATACAGAAAAATAAGAAGATTATTACACTTCACATCATCTATAACAAAAAAAACGCTGCAGTTTTGCCTCATCATATATTAAACAAGGAGACTACAATGATTTTGTTTTCAGGTCGTCCTATGTTTGTGGTGGAGCCACAGAACACTACAGTATCCCACGGTGAGAACGTCCTCCTGGACTGCATAGCTCAGGGAGAGCCTGAACCGTCCATGAGATGGCAGAAGGAAGGCTTCAGGGTGCTACCTGTAGGGCGTGTGGCCATCCTTCCAAACAATACCCTCAAGATAGTGGCTGCACAGCTGACCGATAGTGGGGCCTACATGTGTCTTGCTGAAAACCAGATGGGCCGAGCTGTGATGACCATCCATCTGACCGTCATGGGTGAGTGTTTGACTAAGAAACTAACCAATTTTAAATTGACATGTGTTTTAACTATGAGGGACCTATTGTCACCTTTGCATCGTGCGTTTAGGTAATAACAAGCTAGTTTGTCACAAATATTTGTTATGAGCCATTGGGTGGGAAGCATGAATTATGCATGACTTTGAATTTGCATCTTGTGCATATGCAAATATGTTTTGTGAATGATTTAGTAATATATTAGATTATGCTCTTACTGTAGATGCATTGTTTCTGGCATCACTTAGTTGGTTCCTGGAATATTCAGACTGCAATTGAAAATAATGTATAATCTTTATCAAAAGATTAAAAGACACAAAAGACACAAATATAGGCACATACCACATTCATAGAGAAATTAAATATACAGTATATTTTTGTCCTACCTTCTCTCCTTTAATTTCCATTGCAAACATCAGCGTGCAAATGGCAAATTTTAATAAGGTATTTATGTTACCAAACTGTTGTGACTGTGATAACTTTTAGATAATTAGAGTTGGTATTGGGTTTGTGGTTCTGTCTTTGTCACTTTCATGAATTTTCTTGAACTTTGAAAAAAGGAAATGTTTATGTTGTGTTGTCCTTGTAATATTAATTGTGCACAGCTTTCAGGAGAGTAGTGCATGATAAAAGTTGACTGGGTATCAAAGGTTTAAGATATTTGTACGATTTCATATTGGGCATTCCACACATCATTTGTAACATGCATGTCTTTATTATTTGTTTACTTGTACTTTCTGTTTTCGTTTTCTTTTTCAGACATAAATTTTTGCACTCTGGTTGCTTTCCTTTGTCTTTCTTTTTATGATTTATGTGATTTTTCATTTTTCATTTTTTGATTAACATTTAGTCACAGTAATTTCTGCACATCATATTCCTTGCAAATGATCAGTAATTATCACATTTTCTATTAACAGATGTAAAGAGTTGTAACATTTAATGAGCATACTTTTAGTTTTCCTTTAAACTTTATCATATTCTGTTAAAGAAGAGATATAGAATTTCAAAAGAATTTACCGGGCAGTTTAATGAATTATTTCTTTGATAACAAATATTTCTATCCCTTCTTTTTTTCTTTCATTAGTATTTGTGTCTGTGCGTTTTGTATCGTTGTTTTTCTTGTTTTGGTTAATTAAGTACCTGTTTGAAATTAAATGTGCTCTCTGTATTCGCCGTGAATAGGATTCTGTTTCAATGTCTTAAAAGTTACATCGTAAGTGTTTGCTGTTATGTGTATTGTTTCAGCCGTTATATGTTTAAAATTAATTTGAAAGTTAGTTGCAATTAGTTGCATGATACAAACATTTGCCTTCAAAACTGTACCTTAAAATTATTTTGAAGTGTTTGTATATCTAAATTAGCAGGATTGAAATTATATTGCAGTTCTACTGAAATCCCTGCTCAAAATTTTGTTTAAGGCTCTGTTTCCATTATTTGTATAATTGCACCATGTAATGGTTAAAAAAAGAAGCAATATCGTCTTCATATTTATTTTTTAAAATTAAAATGAATAATGTAAACAAGGGAGGGGGAGGGGGTTATAGAGAAAATAAGGTGTTGAATAAGTAGTTGGGAACTATTGATTTTTCATTTACAAAAAAAATTATGCTTACGTCATTGAGAATTATTCCAGAAAACTCTGCCATGGATCATGTGGCTTTTTCATTTTCTAGATTCACTTTAATATCTTCGATCATTTCAGTTCAGAGTTTCTCAAGTCTTAGACAAAAGAGAAAAATTACATATTTCATAAAAAAAGTGAACAAGAATAATACATATGCATTTTTGGAAAAAATTCTTGGCGTATAAGGATCACCGTTATCATCAAACTTATCCATTTATGCCTTAAATGAGTTGGAGACTAAATCATGTGATTTCTAAAATGAGAAAAACCCAAGATTCACAATTATTCTTCTTTACTCACCAATCTATTGAACCTGAAGCCTCTGGAACCCATCAAATCTGCTTGTCATTTGAGACCAAAATTTGAAAGACTTTTTAGTCCCAAAGCAAAAGTTTATTTGTTGACTTGAGAAACTCAGAAGCATGTTAGGCCTAAGAAAAATAATGTTGTATTGCCCTTTGTGCCAAAACATGGGTCGGTCAGTCAGAAATCTTTTTTTTCTTAAACTCCCTCTATGGGCTGATATTTTTCAGTTTTGAATGCTTTAATACATTTTTTTTTCTTTTTCTAAAAAGAATAAAAAAATAAAAACATAAATAAGAAAAGCTGACGGTAGATTTCAAGATTTTTGGGTCGGTCGCAAAGGGCAATACAACATCTTTTTTTTTTAGGCCTTATTTGTAAGTTGCTTCTTGCTTGATTTGCATTGCATGATGGGATGCTTCTGTCTGACAGTGCATGGCGGCTGGTCAGAATGGACCGAGTGGGGGCAGTGCAGTAAGACATGTGGGCGGGGCATGAGGATACGCACACGTCGCTGCGACAGTCCGTCCCCAGCTCACAATGGACTGCAATGCACAGGGCCAGAGGTAGAACAGAACTCATGCCATATGGATAGTTGCCCTAGTAAGTGCTGGCTATCTTGTGTGGGTGTGTGTGGGTGCATGTGTGTGTGTGTGTGTTTGAGGATGGAGTTCACAGGTAAGTGATAAGATGATGATGAAAGATGGACTGCAGTAAATTAGTTAATATCCGCAAGATAAGGTGTTCCGACCATATTTCGTGCATTCCGGTAACCACATTTTTTTCACTCATTCATTCTTTACCAGATATTACATCATCACAAAAAAGGGACAATAGGCAATAGGGGATTTATGTGAATTTATATTCAATGGACGATATAACCAATTTATTCCTCTTTCATTTTATCTGAACTTAATTTGGTGACATTACAATAACTCATTCAGTCATTCACACTTGTCAGTCATACACCTATTGCTCTCGAAACATTTTCCATTTGATCATTATTGTTTGAAGTATGATTTGCGATTTGTTTCTTGATTTGCATGACATCTGCTTGTAATCATCACAGTTCGGATTTTGCAACTTTTGTACTTGCATACTTTAATATTTCTAAGTGCCAGGTGTGTAATGTTTATTTTCAGTATGGCAATAACTTTCTCTTATGTTCATTTTTGTACCACAACACGTACATTTTTAGGATTCATAATCATAACATTTATGAACATTCTTTAAAAACAATGTCTTCATGATCAGAACCTACAGTTCATATCATCTTTTTGGAGCCAAAAGGGAGTTAACTTGTATCATGTAATTTAGAGTTAATACTCTTGTGGTTCCAAACAGACGGTATCTTCTTCTCTATCATGAACCGGCTATAGTTATAAAATATTTCTTCCATTTTGTGTGTTATCAAAGAGAAAAGATTTAATATACATACACTTATCCTCAGGGAGTGCAGACACTTTTTAATAGAAATACCTATTTTCATGACTTGAATTTTTGTGGAGCCAGTCCCTATGATCATTAACTAATGTTCACCATCTAATTCCTGATCTTTCTGTCTTGCCTCTCTCTTCAGTCCATGGTCGCTGGGGTGAATGGCAGCCATTTGAAGAATGCTCTGTATCGTGTGGGTTTGGTGTCCGTGTAAGACGGCGATTCTGTGATAACCCACCAGTTCAGTACAGAGGAAGGGATTGCGAAGGCGAGGGTGTCCAGCAGGATGAATGCTTTGCAGGAGAATGCCCAGGTTAGTGATGATGATGATGATGATGACATTGAGGAGGATGATGAGGAGGACAGTGGTGGTGACGGTGGTAGTGAGGAGGAGGTAGAATATAATGGTGAAGAATATGGTGATGATGATGAATATGGTGATGATGATGAATATGGTGATGATGATGATGATGAATATAGTGATGATGATGAATATGGTGATGATGATGATGATGGTGGTGGTGGTGGTGGTGGTGATGATGATGACAGTGAGGAGGATGGTGGTGGCATTGGTAGTGAGGAGGAGGAAGAGAAGGAGGTAGAATATGATGATGATGATGATGATGATGATGATGATGATGGTGGTGGTGAGGAGGATGGCGATGGTGGTGGCAGTGGTAGTGAGGAGGAGGAAGAGAAGGAGGTAGAATATAATGGTGATGCTGATGAATATGGTGATGATGATGACGACGACGACAGTGAGGAGGATTGTAGTGGCGGTGGTAGGGAGGAGGAGGAGGAAGAGAAGGAGGAGGTAGAATATAATGGTGATGATGATGATGATGATGACGACGACGACAGTGAGAGGGATTGTAGTGGCGGTGGTAGGGAGGAGGAGGAGGAAGAGAAGGAGGAGGTAGAATATAATGGTGATGCTGATGAATATGGTGAGGATGGTGACGATAGTGGTGATGATGATGATGATGATGGTCGATGGTGATGATGGGTGATGATGATGATGATGATGAAGAATATAATGAAAATGAGGATGAAGATGGTAGTAATGTTTTGTTTTTGTTCAAAATAGAGGAACATTTTATAATATCCTTCATGTACATGTACATGTAATGCTTGGTGGAATATCCATTTGAGCCATATATATGCTTCTGTTGTTGAATTGGAGAATGTTAACAAATTTCTTTAAATTCTTTTGAAAAAAGGCTTTTCTTTTCCGCAAAGAGTATGTTCATCCCTATTACATGTGTTGGGACTCTTTCTTTCTTCTTTCAGTTGATGGTGGCTGGGGACCTTGGTCGTCATGGCAACTATGTGATCGAACCTGCGGCAATGGGAATACTATCCGTGAGAGGATATGTAACAACCCTGAGCCTAGGTATGGCGGGAGGGACTGCAGTGGCCTATCAAGAGAGACTAGAGCTTGTAACGTCCGACCTTGCCCAGGTGTGTTCAACTATCCTTAATAATAATAATAAAAACATCACTTGTAAAGCGCTTAACACCGAAGTCTCTAAGCGCTAAGCTCCTTTCGCTCTGCAGTTATGGCAGTGGCTTTAGTTCCATAACTACCTTGCTTGATTTTTAAGAGAACTTCTCAGGTTTCTTGTTTATAAGACAGGGTATGATTGCTGATGAGGCTACCCTAGGTAAACAAGAATGTTATTATTATGCTATTATTACTTTGATGTAACTTGGCTCATTTAGTTACATTAAAAATAGCATCACAGATTTTCAAATGATGTGATAAGGATGGCCCATTTACAGTTAATCCACAAACTGCAAGCGTAGGTCCTACACACAGAGACACTCTTCCAACCAATCCTAGCTCTAAGGAATGATTCCTACTTTGAGGCCTTCAAATTTATGTGGAGAACCTTAGATTCGTCTTTTTTTCTTCTAAAAAAAACAGACTTTTCTGTTTGCTTTGAGAATTTCTAACTTTTGATGTTGAAGATAGGAAAGTTATATTATCATTGAAGGTTAGGTTATGCAAGGTGGTGCATATAAATTCATAAAAGTTGCGGTTTCACCATGTGGGTAGTCCTCAAAAGGACCGTCAGGTTTGAAAGGGGATAGAAAAGAAAGGGCGTGTGAGGGAGGTATTCATTGATTTTGTCCTATGAGGGACTTCTTGGTATTGGATAGATAGAAGTAGAGAAATAAGAGAGGTATTCCTTCATGAGAGGAGTCCAGGCTGATGAACCAGGTTATGAATGGAGAGAGAGAGATAGAAGTTCGACTTTCCGGACATGGTGAAACCTCAAACTTATGAATTAATAGAAGAGTTTGTATAAATTCTTAAAGTGACTCAGTAACATTGTCTCAGATTCTGAAACAAAATCATGCTGTTATCATAATTATAATAGGTCAGTCAGGAATCCCATGACTTTTACAAGTCTATCGCCTGTCTGATTATCAAGATATTTATGATTGGAAATCAAAACCAAATTTTGCGTTTGCCTAACGGTTTTCATAACACTACAGTCTATTGCGGAAAACGAGTATGGTAAAACCGGTCACTCAAAGATTTTTTACTTTTTTGAGGCACTTCATGATCATTTCGAAGCGCACTCTTTTTAGGGCTTCAATATTACACCGAATCACAGACACTAATAACACGTAGGGCTATGCATCTCAGATTTGACATTTTTAAACGATGCCTTTAACATGAATCTAATTCTTTCCTCCCCGTTTGTATAGTGGATGGTGTATGGGGATCCTGGAGTATCTGGTCAACCTGTACAGTGTCCTGTGGTGGAGGGCAGCAGACTAGGACCAGGACCTGTACTGGACCTCTTCATGGTGGTCAGCCCTGTGAGGGTAGGAGTGAACAGACCATACGGTGTAACGCAGAGCAATGTCCAGGTAAGGGTTCGTTGTTGGTCTACATTAACCTACCATTTTCTAGTTGGAAGCAATTAAATGAATGTGATTAACTCTTTATAAGTCACAAAAATAATCTAACTGTTCCACATTGTATTATTGTGGGATAGATAACGAAGGCTTTTCTAGATCATTTCACTGTTTCCAGCATATGATTAATCTATACCAGTGTTAAATGGCTTGTCATGGAGCTAATCAAACAGGAAATGTGTAATTTTGTGAAGCCATACAAAGCAAAGTGTAAAAAAATGCTGAAACTTTCAAACATAATATTGCTCATAAAATGTTTTGGACCTATTCAGGAGCATCTCATTAAAATGTAGAAATTAATTTATCAATCCAAAAAAGAGATTTACACATTTGCTGTTGTCCTATGAGTCATGACTGTTCCTTTGTGACCCTGGTGATGATGATTCTCCACAGTGTTCTATCTTGAGCCATACACCTGTACAACAGGCTGAGACGAGTGATAGTCTGTCAACTGTCTTGTACAATTGGTCCATCTACTCACCTAGTCTCTTTTGACCTTCAGTGCGTCCTTGCTTAATGATCTTTTCAATCCTACCATCATTCCGTCTACAGATATGGTTAAAGCACATTTTGTTATAATCAATCTTTTGACAGGTGGTAGTGTGTTTCCGATCTGAATTCTAACAAATTCATTGGTTCTCTGTTCTATCTAAGATTTTCTCAGCATTTACCTACAACACCGCTAAAGATCCTACTTTTATCTGCCTTTCCAACTGACTATGTTTTGCAATCATATACATTACCTAATTTGTTTACTCTATACTATTCTTTCCTTCAATCCAGTACATGGTAACTGGTCCGACTGGGACGTATGGGGTATCTGTTCAGCTATGTGTGGTGGAGGAATAAGACAAAGGTTCCGCTCCTGTACCAAACCAGCGCCATCCCCTACGGGTCGACCCTGCGTAGGTGACAGCATTGATACAGAACCATGCAACCAACAGCCATGCCAAGGTAGGAGGGGTCACTATAGGTGCTCCGGTATTGAGTCTGGTGACAGTTGCTACTAACTCTATTTGTTCAAACATACTGTATAGGTTAGGATTAATGTTTCAATGGGCTTTAAGTTTAGGTTTGAAAAAAAAAAGCATCTTACTCTAGTCTGCATGTTGTATATTACAAAATCGTATAACTGGGCGGGGATAATCGTGAACGTGCACTAATGATAGGTTTAATAGCTGTTATGTCAAGTGACGCCTTCAAAATTTGATCAGTTCTTTATACAGCGTTTATTTATAAGATGTTGTTTTCTTGTCTGTACGCTCCTTTTGCTATATAATGATTCTTTAAATGAGTTTCATATAAATTACGACAAGTGTGAACAGGCTATTTGTTGTAACTTTGATAGTTGTACATGTATGTTCTCACACTGTGATATTGATGAGAACTCGTGGTTATATAATGTAAACAAATATTAACATGTATTTCATATGGTTAAAATTTCCTAACAATGATCTTCTTTCTCCTGACAGTTGATGGCAAGTGGACACCCTGGTCACCATGGAGTGAATGTTCAGAGACCTGTGGAGAGAGTAGTAGACGTAAAACCCGAGAGTGTACCAACCCTGCTCCAGCCCATGGTGGCAGGCCGTGTATAGGGGCAGCTGAGCTCATTCAAGCCTGTCATACACCTCCTTGTATAGGTACCTCCTTTTGCTCCTCAAAATCTTCTACAAACGTTTCTTTTTTTATTACGATGATGGTAATATATATCCACTATGCAAGGTGCTCCAATATTATCCCGGTTCTGCTAGGCAAAATATTTCAGCATTCAAGGAATTCCTTCCCATCGGTACCCATTTAACACCTGGGTGGAGAGTGGCAAATGTATATGAATTTATTGCTGTGTCAATGGCTTCCTGCAATAATGGCAATACTGCCGAGTGTTTGCTATCATGGCTGCTATTGCTTTTTACAGACAGCTTGCTATATCGACAATGTGTACATGAATATACATTGCAGTTATGTACAGTATGGTTGCTTGCCAAGTACATATGATTACAAGGGGTTTAGCTGATCAGCAATATTGCTGGAAGCATGCCAAACAACTTCTTTATACCCAGATTTTGCTTTAGTATTCTTGGGTGAAAGAATAATATCTAATGCCTTGTTAAAGGAATGTTTTCTGAAGAATTTTGATAGTGCTATTTTACAACTTCTAACATCAAGTGAGAAAACCACTCACCCCACACTTAACATCATTAAGTGAAAACACCACTCACCCCACACTTACGTTCCCAGTGCTTAGGTACATGAATGTATTTCATCATCATAATTTGAAAATGTATACAATTCTTTTTTCCCCAGTTGGCCCAAGGACAGCCATTGCCATGGTAACAGGTAGCATCAACGGTCAGACCTTGAATGGTCAACTCTTTGCCAACATCAGTGTGGACAATGCTGGTTACACCATGGTCAGTGCTAGTATGGACAATGTACCTGAAGATATTGGTAAGTCATCAACTAAATTCTTAGTGAAAATCATGGCCATTATTCTATACAGGCCAATTGTGGTTCAATTTGATTGATGTACATGTAGCTATATATCTCTTTTGCAGAATGATTTTATTATTCAAAAGTAATTGTACACTGTACTTAAGAAGACTTCATATCATGAAAGAAGTATCTTGCTTATACCAGGTGAACACAGAAGCTACATATTAGTACTAGTACATATGTCTTAGATTTGTTAAACGTTAATGGATGTTTGATCTAACTGAGCTTCTGTAGCTTCAGCTCAAGAAAAACAGGAAAAGTGGTATTAATTGGGAAGTGATATTTACATCTATAAATATCATGTATATCACATAATATATCATATCATTGATCGTTTCTGTAGTGCAAATACAATGTCTATAAATGTGAGCAAAACAGTTATCCATGTTTGAATGTACATTGGACCAATGAAAATGAATGAATGAATGAATGAGTGAGTGAGTGCATGAGTGTACAAGCTATTTCTGAGGAAGCTGTCATGAGCATTTTTGGTTAATTTTGGTCTTATAGTATTTATTTCCTGCATATCGTTTCAATATCCCACCGCTGCGACCATGTTTCAATATCGTTTTAGTAGCATTTAAGTGTCACAAATCAGAGGATAGATCACACAGCACATGTGAAGTGTATGGGAGTAATGTATTACCAATGAGGCTGTATGCTGCCCTCTTTTGATATAAAAATTATAAGGGTTTCTTTTCTTAAATCTCATAAACAATATTGTCTCATTTATTTTCACTATCCAGGTAACGTGATGCGTATGTTGATCTCCCTGATCTCTCCTGTCTACTGGACCAGTGCGTATGAACGTGACAACACAGCTAATGGCTTCTCTGTTACAGAAGGAAACTTTGAGAGACAGACTCAAGTCCGTTTCTGGTCAGGTAAATCAAGCAAGACAATACTTCAATGCTCATATCATCTGTTTGGAGCCAGAGGGGCATTAACTCATATACTTTAACACAGAGTGAACATTCTTCTGGCGCTTTAAACTGACGATATCTTGTTTGGAATGAGTATAGTGATCATTCATGTTGATATTGTTATTTGAAAAGTTTGTACAATAATTGTGCTCTCACCATGAGAGGTGATGCGAATGGTCTGTATTGTCTGTTGACCTGTGATTCTAGGTGGTCTGAAAACCTGATAAACACTCTTTTTTAGAATAATGTTTTGCAGCTAGAGTGTCAGATCAGGTCAGATCATGAAACACGTCATCCAAACTGGTATCTCCATTAGGGCAGGGATCAGTATATAAACGAGTGTGGTAGATCTTATCCGATCTAACTCTTTGAAAATGATTTGATTTCGATTTTGTTTCCAAAGACGCTGCACTTAGCTCGAGTTATATCTCAGGCATGCTAATGAGCAGGTTAAGTGGATTATCTGGGCCCTGTATTATAAACAGTTGCAATCAATCGCAACTTGAAATTAATCGCAACTACGTACTTACGAGATAGGATTTGCAGTCAATGTGACATTCATGTAAATGTTAATAGTGATTATCATGTTATCTATTTTAAAATGCTGCAGATATTTATGTGACGTACACATATGAAACCCACCTCACCTCATTTCATGCTTGAAATCCTATCAAAAACAAATTATATGCACCTAAAGCACCGTTCGGATATGACGTGGCATAACCATGACAATTTGTTTATGATGATGTAAGCTGTAATGCACTAACAATTCTAGGTGAATATGCGTAAGACCTTCATTGACATTCATTTACATGTAAAAAAACCAAAGGTGTTTTATTGCATTAGGTTTAATACTGCGTCATATCTGAACGAGGCTTAAGCTGCTCAAACAGCATGTGATCATTTAGAGTGAGCTCCATCCTTTTAATATATCAAGATTCCACTGCACGGAAATGAAGGATATCATGTCATAATATACCATGTCATAATAGCAGAGATCCCTTTCTTGCATGGTTCTTACAGGCGAGGAGCTGACCATGGGAATGCACTCACTAGGAGTAGATGAAAATGGAGTCTTGCAGTTGACCATCCTCCTGACCGGAGACACGCCCGAGATCTTCCCGGAGGACCAGGTCATCACACGCAACTACCGAGAAGACTACATCCAGACAGGACCAGGAGAGATCTACGGCAAGTCATCACGTCATGTCACTATCGATGGAACGGCTCTTCTATATGCCTGGAACCATACTATTCTCTATGATGATGCAGGCAGCCAGATGCCCTACCTTGTGCAGACTCTCAACACAGAGGGCTCTACAGTGGAATACAATCCTGTTGATGGGTCGCTGACCTACACCATACGCGTCTACTTTACTAGAGGTCAGTACTTGTCGTTTTGCAAAAGTTGACTGATAAAGATGTATGGAGGAATATGAAGAAGCAAAACCTTCATCTTTGGTAATAGTGTGTTCTTTTGTATGGCCTAATTTGTCATCATTTAGTTATTGTAAGATGCAGTGAACCACTTGATTGGCCTGTCAAAGCTCTCAGTGAGAGGGTGCTGTAGCAGCACATTGAACAATTTTACAAGTGTTAAGTGATGCTATTCATATTTGTGACTAATACAAAAAAAAACCTCTCCATGTATAATTTTAAACTTTTGAATGTTTTTCTTTTTTTACAGGTGAACCACGAAATAGATGCCCTTCAGGCTTCTTGCTGGATCCAACTGGACCGTACTGCAGAGGTAACATCATCATTGGCTGAATCATTGTGTCAAATCATTGTCTATGATATAGCTCATTTTGAATATCCTCGTAAAGAATATTGCAAATTGAGGGTTACTGTTAATAGAAATCAAATCAGAAGTGTATCACAACGACTGAGTTGATACTTAAACAAAGATGCATAAGTTATTATTATTATAAGTTTTGAAGCTTTTGAAATATATTATTTCATTATCCTTGTATCTGCCTAGAAAAAAATAAGTAATTTTGCCATTGCCAATGATTTTTCATGAAACAGATCATCCTAGCTGGTATCTCCATTAGGGCAAGGATCACTATACAATAGTACAATGGTTTAGAAATCAAGGAATACAAATTATTATAATAAAAAATTAAAAAAAAAAAATCAAAAATATATAATGATCATAATAATAGTAGTAGAAGAAGTAGTAGTATTAGCAATAGTACAAATAATGATAATAATAACAATGATAATAACAATAACAGCAAGAACAATAGAAACAAAAACAAAATTCCTCCTTACCAAAAATTATTCAGAGGTTTCTGAAAACAAGTGCATCTTCAACAAAACTTTAAGGAGAGCGACAGATGGGGCTTTTCTTATAAAATAAAAAATATATTTTAACTTGTTGCTCGTTGATTTTTACAAAGTTTGCAAAACTTTTTCTTTGTGCAGATATTAATGAGTGCCTGCAGAGGAATACATGTTCCCATTTCTGCCAGAACTACTACGGCGGTCATGTCTGCGCCTGTCCCTCTGGTTTCAGACTCAACAGATTCAATGAACGCACCTGTGACGGTAAGAATAAGAATGTCTTAATACAGTAGATGTAATTGTTGGAATGTAACCGAGGGTACATGTACATACATACCACTGTTCTAAAAGTTGAATGATAAGGCAAAAACCTTTGGTGAGAATGACCTACACCACCAAGAAACTACAAAATAAATTCACCTACTCTTACATAATCATGAGGTCTGCTAAAAAAATCATTGGTGTCAACATGATGGTAATTATTCAGGGCTCAGAGCGGGGTAAATGAAATGTGTGCTACTTTTTTGGAATGGTTCATAATTCCTGCGTCTGATATTTAAATGCTCTTTTGTAAAAGAAATGAAAATTATGGTATTTCTGTTGTTATCATGTCACTTAAACCTACCTGCAAATGTAATGACTGAAATAGTGGACTCTACCTCTCCATTACTAAATCTTCACTTTTTCTTGTTGCTGTAGACATCGATGAGTGTCGGTACAACAATGGAAACTGTCCGTCCAGTGAAGAGTGCCAGAATACCGAAGGATCTTTCCGATGCGTGCAGCATTGCACTCGGGGAACACGCAGGATACCAGGCACAACAAGCTGTGGCGGTAAGTCAACATTAGTTTGGGTATAAAAGGAGATAGTGTATTGTCCCTGGTTAACGATTATGACTACCAGTGTATGAGATAAATATTATGGATTTTTTATCTTAAAGATAAACTTGAGTTTTGGTAATGATATAAAATAGATTTTTACAGAATCCAACAAAACTTTCACTGAATGTTCAAGATTACAAATAAAGGACATGTGCCAACGATTTTGATAGAAAAAGTGTAGGGGCTGAGTAATGAGTATAGAAAGATAAGGACATCCAGGTAACTAGACCCGTCACTATGTGCAAATGAGAGTTGTGGTTTTATTGAAGAAGATTTCCAGCAAGTTTTTGTGAGTTTGTTTTTATTTTACTGGGTCAAACTATCAATCTGCTGTAGGTATTATGATCAATCCGTTGGCTGCCCAGAAGAAGTTTGTTCCTGCCATTTACAATAACATACCTCTTACAGCTTTCTTGCGGGCAGCAACAGTATGGTAGCATTAATGGCAGCAGTAGCTGAAGCAGAACAGTCTACTTTTGTAATGTTAGTTTTGGAAGTCAATTAGTATTAGCAGCAGGAGGCGCAGCAATCTAAAATAAAACAGTAGCAGTTAATCAAACACAGTAGTCCATTGTATGATATTAAATAAAGATGGTAAAGTTTAACGAACGTGGGTTGTAGGTTGTGTAGACTTGTTCCATTATCTAAATTCCCTAGATGCTTATTGTAACTAACTTTAGATTGTATGCAATGCATGTTGCCATGGTAATAGCCTTCTCCATAATGCACTTTCAGATATCAATGAATGCCAGGAGTCTCCCAACATCTGCTCTCATCAATGCAGCAATACTCAGGGAAGCTACCAGTGTTACTGCAATAAGGGATACCGTCTTAGGGGAAAGAACCAATGTGAAGGTAAGAATCATCCTTTTAGTATTCATTCATTTGAGTGGAATGGAGAGAAGAGAAGAGGATTGGGGGGGGGGGGGGGGGTTAATTCAGGCTATGGTAAGGGCTTGAGCTACCAGTGTTACTGTAGATATTGTCCGAGGGGAATTAATTAATGTAAAAGTAAGAATACTCTTCATTTTGAATTCATTTGGGTGATATGGAGAGAAGAGGATGGGGGAAAGTAGGGGATGTAGAATAATAATTGTGAAGTCAAGCGGTCTTCCTTGGTTATTCATTCTGTCATTTGAGTAAGTTGAAGACAAGTTTATTCAAATGACATTTAAATGTAATATCAATCAAGATTCTTTCTTTTTATGTAATCAGAGGGTGTTTCACAAAGCTTTTTTTTAATGACAAATGACAAAAATCATTGACAATCCACTGATAACCAATCAGAAACAAGGATTTCACTAGCTTATAACAAAAACTGTCATTTGTCACTGATGACAAGTTTTGTGAAACGCCCCCTAGTTTAATAATAAAGTAGAGATATAACCAATATTTCTTTTCTTTATCTGGATTGATTTAGATGTGAATGAATGTGAGGAACACAACCCATGTCAGAACAATCAGGACTGCATCAATCAACAAGGTCGTTATCGCTGTATAACGGTCTGTCAACAAGGCTTTGAGAAGGCTAGGAATGGCTCATGTATAGGTAAACATCATTTAAAGCCCCACTGCACTACTTATAGCTACTTGCGCCATCTATATATAGCAATGATCCCCTTTTTCTTATGTCAATTGAGAGCTGATTTGATGAGATAACCCCCTGTCAGTGACCTTGCAGGGAGGTCTAATCCCTAGTGCAGACAGGCTTCAAGGCTTGTTCAGATATGATGCAGTAAAAAAACCTGCAAGAAAATCACATCTTTTGTAACAAGTGAATGAATCGCAACTGGGTGCAATAAAATTCCTATGCATCTTTGAATAACACCGTGTTATAAGACACAGAAATGTGAAGCGTATTACACTTCATATCATCATAAAAACACAGAGATTTTGCTGCGCAATATCTGAAGGAGTCTCCATGTGCCTCCAAGTTAATGAACGGTTATTATTGACATGACTGTGCATCGTAAAACGACCACAAAGTGGCATGTCGCCACTTTTATTTCAAGGAATATAAAGTTGCATTTAGTGAGCATGGTCAAATTTGACTTTTTCTTCTTCAATTTTGTTGAAAAAGTACACTGTCTTTTATGTTTAATATTTCCAAATTTTTATGTATCAACAATCTTTAAAAAATAAGTCTTAAAAAAATATGCTCTAATGCTCTCACTCTTTGTGATAAAAAGGAGGCGCAATGGCTCAGTGGTCCCGGGTTCGAAGCTAGGTCGATGCGCTTAGTGCCCTTTGGTAAGGCATTAATCCTCATTACCAAGGTCAAGTACCTCAGAGAGGATCTAAAGCCGTTGGTCCCCTGGTTGATTACTTACAAAACAAACAAACAAACTATAAAGACAAAAGTTTAATATCTCACACTTTACAACTTGATCAACGTCAGGTTGTAGAAACCTGTCTAAACAATGGACATGTCTTTCAACACTTTCACCTACGTACATGTATTATTGTTTCATTGAAAGTCTCTCCTTTGTTTCTGTTTTAATACCAGATATCAATGAATGCAGAACCAATCGTCACGAGTGTGCTGCTACTCAAACCTGTATGAACTCCATGGGTAGCTATGCTTGCCTCTGCCCCCGTGGTTTCCGGGCAGAGGGCCGACGTTGTAATGGTAAAAGACAGATCTTAAGAATTAGATTACTTCACACTTTTTGTTCTACCTTAGCTGTGGGAAGCATGGAAACATGAAGATAGTGCATTTTAAAATATTTACTTTAATTAAGCATAATAGATTTTTTTTTTTACGTGTATGGAAAAAGAAGGTACTTCAGAATGACTGAAATTTCTATTTTTTGAAATGTATTACTCAGGTGAGTTTTTCCTTTATAAAGGACCTACTATATGATAACTTGCCATCCATAATATATTTAGAGTCATGCCCCAAGGGCTTTAGAGAAAAATTAAAAGTGAATGATATTTTTTGTACACAACAAACAAGGAGTGTTGTTTATGACTACATCACAATGCATTGACCATATTGCTAATTTGAGTTTCTCATAGATTTACTGCTCTCATATTTCAAACGTTCATAATTACTCTCTTATAATTTGTCCGCTTTCATACAAATGAAATTAAAAGTCAAATTGTGTAATTTTCATTTTCTCCCCATGCAGACATCAATGAATGTGCCAACCGACCTTGCACGTATCAGTGCCGTAACCTCCAGGGCGATTACGAATGTATATGCTCACCGGGGATGATGAGGGCGCCAGATAGAAAGACTTGTATCGGGTTCGAGCAAAAAGTAGAGCCCCCGACGGTCTTGGAATGTATGAATGGATGGCGCCGTGTGGCAGGCAGATGTGTTGGTAAGTGCTATTATATCAAATGATGACGCGGATCCTAATCGTAATTTTGATAACGACTGGTCATTAGTAAAATCATGTTATAAAACATAATCTTATAAAACAAATAATACTCATTATTTTGTTCGGGCATTAGTAAACTTACCCACACTTGGTACCTTCAAAACAGTCCAAACACCCTCGGATATCACCTCCGGCGTGTAAGACTGTTCTAAAGGTATCTTGTGTGGGTTATTCTTACTAATGCCCTCACTGCTGTGTATTATTTGTATAATAGATAGATAGATAGATAGTTTATTGGTTTCCACAATATCTCATTTTACAAAGAGTGTAACAACATATTTAAAACGATTATTTTATACATGTACATACAATACCGGTACACACTATTCAGAATATTGTCCATTAAGTTTAACTTAAGAGATACAGTGGCGGAGCCTATGGAAAAGCAGAGCTTGTTGTGGATAGGCTCCTTAAACTAAACATGACATAATTAACTAAAGTAAAGTTTATAAAATACAAATACACGCTAAAACAGGGAAAGGGAGATTACAGGGATACATGAACCGATACTCACAGTTAACTACAAAAGACAAGGAAAAGGGAAGGGAATATATCTGCAGCTTATTGAAACAATATTACAATATAGTTTGTTCTCCATATGAGTATATTATAAACATAGTTGGTATGGTCATACCGTTTATAGTTACTCATTGTAATGAACATAAGTATACATAATATAATGGTGGTATCTTCCTTGCAAATTTGCATGTATAAGGCCTCGTTCAGATATGGTGCGGCAAAACCCCGGTGGTTTATTTACGATGACGTAAAGTGCAATATGCTTCACATTTCTGTATCTTATAACACAGAGCTCTATAATTACGCCTATGACCTCTGTTAATTTAATTAATTTATTTTATTCATTCATAGCAACCAAGGGTTGGATTGATAATAATACATACATTTTCAACATAATTATGAACATTATTAAATTCAGTACAATGAAATTGATAAATTATGAATAGAAATACATGTAGATCATTAATACAAAAAACATTACAAATCATTCAGGTATATCATATTACAAATAAATCATTACAAGAAAAAGGGGGAAACAACATAAACTTGAATAGACAAGAACAGGGAGCAAGAGAGGGAAAAAGAAAGAAAGTGAAGAAGTGAAAAAAATGCAATGATCTCTTCTGATCAATCAAGTAAACTATACATCCAAATATAAAAAGATGCCTTTCATTTACAACCCCTGTTTTGGTGTGGCAGTCTGCTTCAATTTTAGATCAAGTATATACATGTTTGCTTGGTGTAGGTAATTGACTGTTAGGTCCAAGTTATTTTGTGAGACGAAGCTAAAACCATCCATTTTGTTTTAATTTCTATAGTCTAATACTACCCACGTTTTAAATAGACCATATATGGGCACGTTGATCGAAGGATGTCACGTCTGACTTCCATGGATGGCGAGGAGTAAGTTACAAGTAGCTCTAGATGTAAGATTGACTTTGCAAGTGGTCCATTTATGTACAACCTGTAATATCCAGCATTGGTTTCTGATGGCACTATAACAGCAATATATTCAGTAATTGAATATCATCTATGATATAAATTGGCTCTCAGTAGTCATATTGTCATAAATACCACAACCCTCAACCCTCTCTCTCTCTCACATGGTGTACCCTGTATAAATACCACATTGTTAATGAGCATAGTTAATTGTAGTCTCAGGAGAGACCATTTGAAATTGGTTTTCCTGATAATGTTACTTTTATGTTGGAAGGAACTGTAATGATTTTGTCTTCGTTGTTGTCCCTTTGTAGATGTGAATGAATGCCAGCTAGCACATCCCTGCCGGTATAGATGCGTTAACACCGAAGGTAGTTTCATGTGTGAATGTCCGTCAGGTTACCGCTTATCAGCAGACAGAATATCTTGTGATGGTGAGTGGAAAGATTGCATTTATCTGATATCGTACCTTTCAATTAATTCTTGTTGGGGACAAATCCAAAATGAGTATCCACAATTTTTCATCTTGCCACTTCCGCTTTATGTGTACCAGTCACCTAAAAAACAATTTGCGTTTAGCTAGAAAATGTTAAACTCAACCTAACATAAATTTACTTGGCATTCTGTAGGTTAATGGTTCAGGAGTTTGAAGAAAATGAAGGATATTACACAAAACCCAGGGTACACTTAACCCATGTCTGACCTTGGTCCTGTGCGCACTGTATTCTATGCGAGCGCCTACAAGTGCGCCAACTACTCAATAAGTCTCATTATTGTTCACCGAGAGTACATTTAAACTGCATTATTACCCGTATCAGACATCTGAGCTGGTCATTTACAAAACCGTATTGCCCTAGTTTTCACTAGCAGTGGGACCGGAGGGGTATATTCTTTGTATTTTCCTTGGTCTCCCTGCGCGTATTGACTTTGCGTGTAGAGACGAGTGAAAATATACCTTGGTATTTTCCATGGTCTCGCATCCGGCCGGGCATCTTGTATTGACTGCGCCGTATTTTGTCATTTTCATTGCGCATCTATTATTCGTACGAGAACCTGCGCACTTTGCGCGCACTCTATTGTGACGTAATAATCACACCAAATGCACACAGTTTGCACTGTATCGAAAATTGTGTCAAGCACTGGATGCACAGTGCTGGTTTGACAAAGTTTGTTCAGTTCTTGAGATTGTCATGGTGGATGTCTGTATTTGCTCTAGATGTCTGATTTGGATAACAATAAAAATATTGACTGGCTTTACTTTCGGGGGATATCAGAAATATTGACCGCGCTAGGACCATATTGCCCTCGTCTTTCGACTCGGGGCAATATGATCTGAGCTTGGTCAATATTTCTGATATACCCCTCAAGGCCAGTCAATATTATATAAATATTCTATATAGAAGTTGTATTTGAGGCTCATATTTTGAATACAGTATAGCAACATGGTACCCCCTTACATCAAGAGCTAAAAATGTTTTAGTGATGATATAATTTAATCCTCATTGGCAGAAAGTTTTTCATCAAAGATGAAGCCCACTGTGAAAAAGGGGAGTAAAAATTCACTGAAAGTTTGAAGAAAATTGGACTGATATGAAATAATTCATTACTGATTCAAGTAGAAATTGACAGCTTTAGCAATAATGAGAGTACAGTACCAAGCATTAACATCCTTTTCTGTATGGTATGACATTTGGAAATGAGTGGTTTGCATGTCACATTAAAAGTATCATCTCAATCTTGACCTTTTGTTTTTACCAGACATCAATGAATGCATCGAGCACAACATACAATGTGGGGGCAACGACCTCTGCTTTAATCGTCAAGGCAACTACAGCTGCTTGGAAACGTCCTGTCCACAATATTATGAGAGGGAACGCTTTACAGGGTATGTTCTCAACACCTGCTTTTAGTTTGGAGTACCAGGGGGATGTTTCACAAAGATCCTAAGTAGAACTTAACTTTAAGTTGGACTTAAACATTATGGAGAGCCATTTGTAGCCTTTAAATAAAATATATTCAAAAGCAAAAATTCAAGTATTTTAGACTTTTTATAAATTCCACATCAAGAACATGAAATCTCCTTGAAAATAGAAAATATGATTGATTTGAATCAACATTTTATGCCTTATGAAATAACTTTTACAAGGTATTTCCATAATTGTTAAGTCCAACTTAGAGATAAGTTCAACTTGGGATCTTTGTGAAACATCCCCTGTAGGCTCTGGTTAATAATAATAATAATAATGGGTTCTTGTCTATCGCTCATTTATGTCTGTCAAACTTAACGCTCCTGATGCTCTAGCATTTTGAGGAATTATTAATCCTGCCAAGTCAAGTTGAGTGGGGCAAATGTAGATTGATATTTAAGTGCCAATATTGTCTTTCCAAGGACATTAGTGCTGTGGGAGGGATTTGAACTCCTTACCCTATGGTTCACAGCCCAGTGACTTATCCGTTAGACCACAACATATCTACATTTGGCTTGAATAATTCATTGACAGCATGAGGTTCAAACAAATCTCAACAGAGAATTAATTCTGCAAAATCAAAACCATTGTGTGCTTGATAATAGGATTACATGTGTAACATTATGATGTTATTTATTCATTTGCTTCCACAGAGCTTTTGGAATCATTACCCTGGCTTTAACTATGATAGCCACTATCAATGCTCAGTGCATTTTAAAGAATATTCCTACCTGTTAATAGCCACTGCATCTGGGTTAAGAGTGGGAAATGTAGATTGATGTTTGCCATAAAACATTGTTGTGACAAGGCTTGATCCACTTATGGCCCTTCTCCAAGCCTTCAGCATCCATCTGGATAAGGCCAAATGTTCTCATATCTTCTTATAGTGTCTCCTTCCTGGTTTGGAAGGTCTACAAATCTACCTGATGTACGTGCTTCACCCATATTGCCACCCAAACACTTGGTCAGAAATAATTTTTTTAATTGTTACTGTTTGCCTTGTGTATTTAAACCCACCTCCCATCTCTCCCTTTACCTCACAGGTACTGCGTGAGGTCTTGCCCTGCGACATTAACAAGATCAGAGTTACAGCTGTGTGAAAGCCTGCCTGGTACCATCCAATTCAGGACCCTTGCCTTGCTAACAGACACATCGGCTGGGCGGGATCTACTCAGGCTCAGGGTCGTCAGATCTGATGGTACCTACCATACAAACACCTACTTCAGTATTGAGAATACACAGGTAAATATTCAATATTGACTGGATTCGAAGGAGATATTGATACAATATTGGATGGCCTTGAGGGATAGAATCATATTGCCTGGAGCTGTAAGACAAGGGCAGTACGGTTCAGATATGTCAGTTCTATAATCCTTTTGAGATACAGAGCTGAGGCATTCTTTTCATGTTGAATAAAAAATACAAGAGAAGTCTTTTTTCTCTGATGAATGCAAAGCTTTGACTTAAGATTCCCTGGAGTTGTGGATGATCAATCTTCTTGTACACAGATAAAGATAAAAAGATATATAGGCATTGTAAAAATGAATCTTGAACAAAAAGCCCTCACCATAACCATAAACCTAGCTTTAGGTTTGTTGGATATAAATGTGGCTTACTGACAATGGCTGCTTATTAGCTTGTCTTAGTATGAGGTACTTCTAGCTAGCTTAACTTCAGTTTATATAAAAGTCCTTCTTTCATATTCATGTCTAACTATATTTTCATAAGATAAATTAATGGATATCAATCAGTGAATTAACCTCACATTTTTATGGTCAAAGCTTTCATGACCCTTTACATATTTCCTCTTTTCTTTCTGATATCTTTAGGTGCCTTTCAATATCCGGACCGAGTCGAGTGGCCGGGGAGTTCTTTCAACCAGACTCAACCTTCAGGAGCCCAGAGACTATGTGATTAAAGTGAGAGCTCAAGGTTTCTCAGGATCCCACATCTCGACCCACGTTGAACTGGACAATGTCTTCCATATCCACGTCTCAGTCTCTCAGTTCCCGTACAGTAACTCGTAGAAGGATGCCACCCCTGCAGGGTTCACCGTCAAGTAACATGAACAAAAGAAGGAGAATAATAATTGCGACATTTTTGGACAAAAGGCCTATGACTTGTTGCCGTGTTCTCTTTGATGCAAACTGCTTGTAAGGTTTAGGGGTATCCTGACTCGCTACAGGAAGGACAGGATTAAGCCTTTGAACACCATGTGTGTCTTGATCTTCAGAAAGGATGCCTTTTCTAAAACTTACTTTGCGTCAAATACAGAGGTTCATGTTACAAGAATCCGTATGAATAGTCTTCATTTGGTGTTAGGCAACAAGATGCACTATCCATCGATGTCAGCATTTCTAGCTTACGAGTTTGGGAGCACTGTTTCAAAGACCCTTCTGCTTGAACATTGTTGCCAATTTAATCATTGGACCAGGCATCTTGTAAATATTATGACAAATGTGTGCTAAATAGTGAGATGATTTTTAAAGGTTTTCTTCAGTCGATGATGGTGCTAGCTAGTCGTGTGGATCAACCCCTATGTGGAACATGTATTCTTTCAAATTAGAATAAAAATTCTAATGGATATACTATGAATGTTTTTCTGTCTATAATATGTATTTAAAATTATTCATTTTTATTTTTATACTCTGTCATGTGTGCTTTTATTACAGATTATGTAATGCTAACGAGGTCATACTTTCAGGCCAAGCAATAAGGTGCTATTCGTCATGTAACCTTTAAATTGTTTAATTCCTCCATTTTAATCAAGGACCCATTAATTTGTTCAGTTCGACTCTCCACTTACATATATATCTTTCTTTTTTGATAGCATACAAAGACAAACTTTTCTACACTCACTTATCATGAAACACATATTCTATTAAGAGGAACCTTAAAGTTGTTATGTAAGATTAGCAAAAATCGCTAATTTGCCCCCAAAAATATAAATAAAATTACATTACTGATGAAGTAAACAAATTAGAATCCATAATTTACTTGACCTCTTAAAATTTGTGAAATGTGTGCCAGGGATTGGATTTAAGTTGTTTTCATATGTACCGCTACAAATATGTATGATTACACATAACTTTAGAAATTCCTGTCCATTTCTTGTGTATAATTTGATCAATTCAAATTCATAAGTGCGGCATTGCCATTGTTATTATGCTTATGGTTAAGATGAAGTTGTGTATGAAATGTAATAGTTAAGTTGTGTACGTTGTGGCTGCATTCATTGAATGAAATTTAAAATCAGTTACATGTCCTTATTAAGTTTCTTATCTCTATTTATTTTCTACTTTGTATGTTATATAGAGATTGTACATACAGTTATTCATCTTTTTAACATCCATGTGTTTCATTGTTCCATTACTGTTCTGACGGCATGATTTAAAATGGCAACACATTCAGACAATTTGTTTCTTTCATATAAATGCTTCTGACATTGAATAGTGTCAATAGACATAGTCATGCAATGTCGGGTTTAAAACTGTTTCTTATTCAGAAAGAAAAGGTTTATTTATTAAAATTCTTGTTAGTGTTCCTTTATAACATTTTGATTCTTATGGAAAAGGAGAATTTATATCAAGCAAAATTAATTTTCACAATTTGATATTAATAAGATTATGAGATTGAAAAAACATACGGAAACATAATTCTTGATATACTACCACAGATTAGTAATGCAATATTCATAAAATATGACTTGGTGTTTGGAATGCTTATTGTAATGTAGAGAATATAAGAATATTTGTTTAGCTTAATCGGTCTGTCTCATAAAAATTGATTTCAATTTCTTTGCAAATCTACCACTTGTTTGAATATTTAAATCATGTGAAGTATCACAAAATGATGGACAAAAGCTATAATATGTATCTCATGTCTTTTAAAGTATTTTGGAATCGTGACTTTTACAATCTTGGAAGAAAGTGAATCGTCCAAGAACAAATAAACAGTTATATATATATGACTACATGATAGTGAACAGGGTTCGTGTGATGTTTCTTGCTGAAGATAATCTTGTGCATTTAATGTTGTTTGTGTCAATTAAAGAAGATAGTAATGCAAGGAGGAATTGCGAAGTGATAAATGAGTCCTTTTGCGAGTTCTCGAGAGGAATTTTGAGTTATCCAAGATTACCCTTATCAGAGCTTTGTATAAGCAAACTGATGAAAGTTTCAATTAAATCTGAATAAATATATGAAAGTTATGAAATTTTGAAAGTTGTAATCACCATACGAATGGGCTACTCAAGTTGGCTGAAGTGGTAATGTCAATGTGATGTAGTGCCGGACTACTTCCCCATCTGTTCCAACATATGAAATGACTAAAATTTAAATTTTTCAAAAATTCATTGCTCAGGAGGGTCCATTCTTTTTAGAGGACCTATAAATAATATCCTATCTATAATATGTTTTGAGTAGTGCCCCAAGGGAGGAAGAACTTTATGAGAAAAACAGAAATTAAAGATATTTTTGTACACAGCAAATGGGAGAGTTATCCACGCCCTACGTCACAATCCACTGACCGAACTACCAATTTGAGATTCGCATAGACTTTAATAGTGATCTCATATTTCAAACATTCATAACTTCCTCACTATAGGTCCCATCCATTTCAAACTTTTGCCATTCTGTTTGTTATTTTTCTGCTTTCATAAAAAAAATCAACTTATTACAAGGGTTGGATTGCCCTTTAAGTTACAATCGTAAACTGAACAGGACTTTTTATCCAGCTCAATGTAACTTAATGCAGTGCATATCTAGTACATATCACTAATGCATAAGCTTCGAGCATGAATGCTTTGTTTTATAAAATGTGTCTACAATGCAAGTATAAAGTCAATAAAGAAGCAACTAACCTGATCAAAACCTCAACAATCACACATTTTTGGAGGCCGCTATTTGCTTTCAATAACACATAAGTGCAACCAAACAGTATGTCTCAGTATGCGCATCAATGTCCTTACCATTTGAAGCTACATGCATTTCATTGCGGCCTAATTTTGTATGCGCCAGAGATACGCGCATCTCAGCCGTGCTGAAGCCGTGGGGTTATCACCTTTTGATGGGAAATTGTTGGCATAGTAAACTTAGTACGAAAGGAAAGGTGCTCCGTCACGTGTTGTCATTTGACCAATTTGATTGCCTACATTCTTGAACCCCCTTTTTACAATACTGTATCTACGCATTAGTTTTGTTAAAATTGCGATCAAAGAGGAAGATTATAGACTCATAATGGAAAGAGCAAAGGGATATAGAAAAGAAAGGAGAGGCAGAGAGATAATTCGAGAGACAGAAAAAGAGGTAGAGGTAGAGATATAGAGGGAGAGAAAGAGAGATAGAGAGAGAGAGAGAGAGAGAAAGCAGAGAGAGAGGGGGGGGGGGAGTAAAAAAGAATAAACGGGTGATTGAGAGAGGGAGAGAGAATAGGGGGAGTGGTTTAGTGGTGGTTATATTACCTGACTGCTAAGCTTAGAAAGCATAAATGCTTGTTAGTAAGCTACCAGAGGACTTGTAGTGTTAGTTCCTCTCCAAGGGACCTGCTAATGAGGATTAATGCCTTGCCAAAGGGCACTAGCACATCAATTTGGTTTCAAACACGGGTCGCCGGATTACCAGACCACTGCGTGTAAGAGAGATAGGGTCAATGTCGCTATTTATAAGGACCGCTATTAATAATTTGAGAAAAGGGTCATTATTCATAAGGGTCGATCATTATTTATAAGGACCGCAATTCATAATCAAAGAAGAGGGTCGGATTCATAATACTGAATCGGGGTAGTTATTCATAAGGGTCCCTATTCATAATACTAGAAAAGGGTCGCTATTCATAATACGAAATGAGAGTCCCTATTCACAATACAATGAGAGGGTCGCTATTTATAATACAAAATGAGGGTCACTATTCCTAAGACGAGAAGAGGGTCGCTATTTATAATACGAAATGAAGGTCGCTATTCGTAATATGGAGTTAGGGTCGCTATTCATAAAAATTAAATTTTATGGAGGACACCCCCACGGCAATGGTGTAGATGTAGGTAGGGGGGGGGGGGGGGGGGGTGACACATGGCCCTGAATATTTTTTTCAAAGTAGGTATATTTTACTTTTTATCTTTGATAATTATATAGAGACATCAACTGTGGTGATGAAAAAACAAGTCAAAACATAACACATTTAATATTTCTTTAATCTTAAGAATGTTGAATTCCTGATTTAAATTTAATTATTTGTACGTGCCTTGAGCATCTCTAGAGATGCGTTGCGCCTACTATTCAATAAATATACCTTTTCTCTCTGAATAAGAAACTGATTTTGACCCCGAATTGTATTACTATGTCTATACTATCCAACGTCAGAAGCATTTCTATGAAAGATACAAATTGTCTGTATGTGTTGCCATTTTTAATCATGCTGCTGGAACAGTAAGGGAACACATGGGAAGTTAAAAAGATGAATAACTGTACGTACAATTTCTATATAACATACAAAGTAGAAAATAAATTGAGATAAGAAACTAAACTGATTTTAAATTTCATTCAATGAATGCAGCCACAACGTACATAACTTAACTATTACATTTCATACACAACTTCATCTTAATCATAAGCATAATAACAATGGCAACGATGCACTCGTGAATTTGAATCAATCAAATTAGACACAAGAAATGGACAGGAATTTCTGAAGTTCATACATATTTTAATGTACAGTCATTTTTGTAGCGATATGTATGAAAACAACTTAAATCCAATCCCTGGCACACATTTCACAAATGCAGAAAGATCACCAAAATAGGACGCCAAATAAAGATACAAATTTCTGCTCTTTTTCTGAAACATTTTGTTGTAAGAACCTTAAAATACATCAGCAAAACTTAGATTTTTATTGGAATTTTTTCCTTATAAAGGGGATCACTATCGTATTATTTGGAATCTTTAGAAAGTTCATTCTGTTTTCATCACAATGATGGCTTGTTTTCATACATTATGCAATATGTGTAATATTTCAAAATTGAAAATAAAATATTGGGGATTGTGTAAAATCAGTTTTTATTTCAGGTGTACACAAAATTTGGGAGGGCAGTCTGTCGGTATTTGTGTAATGAATTCCTAACATAAAAGATAAGTACATAAGCTCACCAGTATTTTGATGAACGACTCCTAGGAAATTATCGGATGTAGGAATCCAACAAAATAACTCATCTGGAGCCCGGAGGCATGATGTCCATATAATTATCTTGCATTAAGTGTATACACAAAAAATTCCTTCCATCAGTGTCAAAACGCTTAAAGGAAATGAAGCGAATACGCTTGAAATTAAAACTCCTCCTCGGATAGCACAAGCAATAAATGTTTTTACAATGCGAAATGATATCCAATGGATTAAATCTCTATGAAAATTCCTCTTGGTGATAATTGCAGGTGATAAGACATAATGTAGTGCAGACGAGTTGTAATATAAGGTTGCAAGGGACTCGCAGAAAAATATTGCTTCCAGAGTGAAGTCCTACTAAGATGGTGCACATGGAATGAATCTAGAAAAATGTGTCATGTGCTTTTTTCCAGACTGTCTCTTGATTGGCTAGTTGTTTCCATGACACAAAAACATCTACTAGGGTACAGTGGTGAAGGTATTTCAACAACAGGTGAGCTTGCCTGATTTATATTCTATTGAGTCACAATGTTGGTTAGGCTGACTAGTCAGAATGCAAACTGCATATAATAATTGTTGCTAGGTAGGTCAAGCCATAATGTTTGTCCTACCTGGCAACAACTAATGTATGCAGTTCGGATTCTGTCTATTGAAATACTATTATTCTTATCAGGTGAATGAAATAATTTGAATTGAGGCACTTCACAAAGACTTATGCATTAAATTTGGTTACATTACGAAAATGGCCTATTGATAGTTGTGTAGTAAAATCAGCTGACAATTGTAAACAACCTGTGATGAAGTGCAAATGTTTTTAGTATTGATGATAACATTTGTGTGATGTGTTATAGGTGATTGTGTAAAATCAGTTCTGATTACAGGTGTACCCAAACTTTGGGAGGGCAGTCTAAGTCTAGATATTGATTAAAACATGATAAAAAAACACGCAAACAATCTAACAAACTTTCAGCTCCTACCACAGCAAACAAATGAACCCAAAATAAAGCACAATCTATCAACAAATTGTTACTGGTTTGATGTAAAATAAGGATTACATTTATTAACAAGTACCTGTTGCATTAATCGGTCGTTTTGTTTTTCCAACAGATAATTGTACATAGTATGTGATACAGTAGCTTCACCATGCTTGCATCCAGCTACATACAACAAATATACTAAAGCTACAATAGGGGGTAAGCTAGGAGAGAAGGGCATGGGGGAGGGAATCAGTTCAGAAAGTCGGCCCTTACCAAGAAAACCCCCACTTGCGTGTAGCAATGATCATTGCAAAACACAATAAATATAAGATTATCCATGATAAATGACCTGTTATTACATAATACATCTATAGTATACATTATAAATTTAGAAAGATTTTGAAAACATATATGATGACATCAGATATATAATTATATATTCTTCACAAACAAAAGAAAGTGGTGGTTTATGGACTGATTTTTAAACATTTAAAATTGATATATTCTGGAATATATGGGAATTAATAATAATAACCTTTATTCAACATTAGAGAATGTTTATCTTACTTCATTTCCAGCTATTATTAATGACCTATCACATATCTACTAATTTTTTTTTTAAACGTATGCTGCTATCACAGCAGAAAAAATTATCAAACGCCCCTCCCTTAATAAGACTCCAGACCTTAAGGCCCTGGAAATAAACATGTGCTATTTCTCCCTTAATATAAGTGGAATATGCACAAGGTATACAAAATCATTAAAATAAGAATAATGTAATATTACAACTATCTGGGGCTGGAACATCGATAAAAATCTTCACATATCATCGTTCATAAACAAAAGAGAATTGTTGATATGATAAAACAGACAAACAAGTCGAAACAACAAATATATTTGCACATTTAAACACACAAAACCGATGCGTTTCAACATATAAGAAATAAGCAGTAAAAAAGAAAATCAACCACGATGCCATTGTTCAAAATTTGTTAAATAAACCTTGTTAAACAATTTTTGTATCCAATGATTATCAGTATCTATACATCTGTATACTCACCATAATGAGAGAAAAATGTAGAAAAATTCAACGTTGCAAACTGTGCAGGGTGATGGTTCCATAATATATATTGTGTTAAGCATTACAAAGTATGCATCACTTGATACATATAGTCATCCTATTTTCATACACACCTTTCCTATTTTCATACACACCTTTCCTCTGCATATACAATCTACTTCAAGAACAAACAAAAAAGTAGAAGTATGAACCTACATGTATTGCAAGCACCTTCTTTTCATTGTTATTATGTAGTAGATTTCTGGGCAACGAATAAACCATCAGAGAAATTTACAAGATACGCTACCTGTTTCTTTGCTTATGAAAATACATGTACCCCCTTCACTGATGTTTGTTTTCATCTAGCATATCATGATATATAATAGATTCTGCCATTAAGACAATGAATCCATGAATTCCATGAAGCTGTCGAAAGGTAATAGCATGATATTCTATGATAAATAGTCTCACTGTGAATCGCTTTTGGACTTCATTTTGACAACACCTTCGATATGTCTGCGGTGCCCTTTTTCTGCAGTATACACTACAAAATTGCAACTACAAATTCCTGTTTTGGAAATTAATCCAGGCAAATAAACAGCTAAATTTGCAGTTCTTATACCTCAATTATTATACATGTTGCAGACCCCAAGTGTGTGTACATGTATGTTACATTATCTAGGTACTAATAGGATCAACAACGCACAAATTCATGCACTTCAAACCAAATATCTCAGTTTGGGAGGAATGACAAATCAATTCTTATGGAAGACCGGGGGAAGTTTATACCAAGGAAATATTCATCTTAATTAACGTAAGAAACAGATAGTAAAGTCTAATTACAATTGGATTAGTTTAGCATCCGTAAAAAAGCAAAAATCAACCTAACTCAATCTACAATGAAGTCTCTTCAAACTACTGGCCATATAGAAAAACTAGGAAAATGCCATGACGGTGCAATCAATTATTCAATAGAACAATTTGAGAAAGAGAGATATAGATTATATTGAAGTTACTTGGAAAAACTAATGATGATTTCAAACTTATGAATAAAATACAACTTGTGAGCAAAAAAAAAGGTACGACCAATAATTATTTTTGTTCTAAAAAAAAAAGTATTGTTTTTTTTAACTTTTTGCAAACTGTGAGATGTAATGAATATTATACACTTTTGTGGGTGTCCATGTCTTTAGGATGGTGCGCTGATCATCAATTTCTTACTCTTTTGAATGTCAACGTAGAATAAAATACAGCATATTGTACAAGAGAAATGATACATAATATATATATTATATAAATTACAATTCATATTGGTGGTGTACATCTTCCCTAACAACAAATTAAATATATATGGTTGTTAGTTTTTATGTAATGAACTTTGTCTATAGGATTCATGAAATTATAAATGCAGTAACAAATGCAAATGAATATTAGATTACTTACTTTACCACAATCAACATATTCTAAGTTCATTTTCCATTAAAATTTGCCCTAGAGTCTACAATCACATTATTTGACAATGTGAAAAATTAAATATATTTCAAATTTCATCTCCTTGCTTAAGATTAAAGCAAGATTCAACCATCCTGTTCAAATGTGCATTTCATCCAGGACTCTTAATATTATCGCAAATTGTCAACTGGAAAAAAAAGTAGAGAATTAAAGCATACCTCACAGATCATTTATTTCATAGTTCACAGATTATGCTAAGTCTCAAACTAAAAGAGTGAAATGAAGGAGTAAAGTGCACAAGTCTTAAAATACTTTGATCGTGTCTGTAACTGGGTTATATGAAGAGATAGTAAAACACACTGGCAAGATCTTTGTGTTGTTTGCAAACATTTACCGATTGAGTAAAAAAAAAATTAAAAAAATCTGGTGCACAGTTCTCGTGGTATGGGGCAAATCGCTTTGATGTGTATCAAAGCTGCTTCGTAATATTTCTTTCAACATCGGCATAAAAAACACACAAAACAATCAAATAACTATTAAAAAACTTTGTTCACATTATACATTCTTTCGACTGAATCTGATGTCCTAATAATTGCAATAAAACACATAAAATGAAAGACACTTACACTCATATCAAAGGATACACAACTTTTGAGTATACTGGCAATAAACAGTGCTAGTGACGACACTGTAATCTGGATGCTTATTAGGTAAGGATCTGGCTGTACAATCAATGAAATGATTAAATAAATTCAGAGGTGCTCCTTCTTTAAAAAATCCTTACATCCATTACAATTTGATGTGTCCGGCTTCTGCAAATTATCTATTTTCTAAAGTGCCAAGTGAATTGAGCGTATGTATAACATACACCTAATCTAGTATTTAGTTGGCGTTTTTATGTTGTAATAATTGTATTCAACACTTCTAAGCCTATGTTTCAATAACCCTGAATACATAGGTCTGTATTCTACTAAAGGCTCACTCAGAAAGAACATGGTAAACCACCTAAATTCTTTTGTTTTTTATCCCTAATTTTTTATTACAAGTATTAAATGGCAACTGTGCGTAACAAAGGTTGCGTATTTACGTAGATGTAGCTCTGTATTATATGAGATATGATATGTGAAGCATATTATAGATTACATCATCATTAAAAAAAACACTTTATCGCTGTATATCTGAACAGGGCTCATTTCTGTTTCCAAAATCTGGGTCTAAACTCACATTTAACAAAAAGGAAAACTTAGACCCCAGACAACTTCCTTTGTTGAACCCGGTTATGAATAGAAGCCTAAACCCAGGATCAGGTTTAAATCCAAGTAGTTTTAGTAGAATACAGGCCTAAAGTTAGGGAACTGAGAGCAATACTGACTAGGTCCATAAGAGATAAAGCTATATGTGACTTTCTGGTCAATATTGTTGTTCATGCCACTTCAAACCTTCAGTTGAAGAATGGTATCACCCATAGTGTTACATGTACCTAAACTACAAAATTGATTATCATTACCATTATCCTAATATGTATGAGCAGCCTTGATCCCATCAACTAAAGAAATTTTGTGTACCTACATGTATGTGCAAAGGCCTGATAATGATATGACCAACAAAGTGACCCCTGCTATTAAACAGCTGGTCTTTAATTTTTTTTCAACATGTAAAGAAGCAGAAGTTAATGGCCTGTATATACAGGTGACCATTCTATGAAGGTCAGATCAAAAGCATTGTATTCTTCAGATACGACTGAAGCAGTTTGTTAAACCATGTATCATTATACAAACCCAAATCAACCTCTATTCAATGCATGTTATTGATCAGAAAGTGAGTATCTAATTCTACTACGTACATTTACAAAATTTCCCCACACAATGCTGTTTTCATCAAGGGAACACTAATATCAGCGTGCGCTTATCATTTACATATAAAATGCATTACTCAGTTTCTTGCAGCGTGACTGGGTTAAAGCGCCACAATTTTTTTCTCACTTTATAAAAGAAAAATGGTACATGCATCCAGTCATTCCATTTGATCCATATTTGTGACTTCTTCAGCAAGACATTTCCACACTATCACTCTCAGAACCTCTCAATTGCTTTTCTCATGTAGTAGTGAAGCCATGAGTGGTTCATGCCAAACACAGACCAAGTCTATCCAACATGGCTGACACATTGCAAGAAAATGCACCCTGGCTGGTATGTCATTGTTTAAAACATTTCCTTCTATCGCCGAAGCTCACTTATTCCCCATTTCAAGATGGTCTGCATTCCAACTCCTCTGCTTGCTTCAAGGTCTCTTCCCTTCAAACTAAAGGAAGATGTACAATTCAAGTTCTATGCTCAGTCCAACGTGTTGTGTTGCAAACCGTGCTACACAAAAACCATTCATGTTCTCAGCCCAGTCCCACATAGCTATTTGGCACGCGTGTTACATATACTCGATGTAAGTAGTAGGTACGTAACCTTCTTCCTCTCCGCGACGAACCCTAGTCCAGCCATCACCGCTATCTTTCTCTATCAGGTCCACCTCTTCTCCCTTCCCCAGGCATAGTAGATTATCATCATCAGCTGCAAGATACATGTCAATTTATTATTAAATAATATGAGTTTTAATCAAAATTGGACTTGATAATAAAGCAATATTGTATCGACAGTTCTTCTTCTTCTTCCAGTTCAAGTGCTGCTTCAAGGTGATGAAGATAAACGCACTGGTTGTGTGAGTGTATGTGGAGACTTTCACATATCCCGTTATTCCACATTTTGACTTTTTGTTCTTGTTGTACAGGTGCATATATACATGTGTAAGTAAAAACATTTGAAGTTGAAGTTCCCGAATGACGAAAACAATATTGATCCGTCATCCAGGTACTGCGCTAAAGATATTAAATACACTGATTTATTGTACCACTTGGAAGCCTTATATAGATAATAATAATAATTAAAACACTATTTTTATATCTTATCATTCAAGGTGATATTCACAATTTCGTTGTGTAGCAGTATCTAGAGGTTTACAAGGTGTACTTACTGGTGAATTCATAGATAGCTCGACATTTTCCGATAGCCTCTTCTTGATCATCAAAGCTGTTTTGTCCTCCCCAACCAGGGCTGCTGGGGAAAGAAAACGGGAAGATATATGACATTCATATTGATATACAATATTCTCTGGCAAGACATTAATTCACATTTGCCACTCTCCATCCAGGTGTAAATTGGTACCTGGCAATTGCTGGGGTAAAAATAATTGCAGTGCCCTCAGAAGAACAGAAGCATTTATGCTGCAGAGGGGTGAACAAAGCTTATCATTATTATTATCATCTTCATTACTTGAAGGCCTTGTTCTTGCCGTTTCATTTAGACCCTCTCGACTCAATGGCTAGAACTACCTTAAAGCCCCACTGCACTTCTTATAGCTACTTGCACCCTCTATATAGCAAACAATGCCTAATCGGTGACCATTGGTCCCCCATGATCCCCTTTTTCTTATGTTAATTGAAAGCTCATTTGTTGAAATAACCAACTGTCAGTGACCTTGCAAGGAGGTCTAATCCCTCCTGACCAAACTAGTACGGTGGGGCTTTAAATCACTGTCTACTGCCACTCCAACATGTTCTCACCTGAGTGGCTCTCCAGATGAGTTCTGTCCGTCATGTTCGGTGATAGTCTGGGGTGTCTCAGCCCCGCTTGGGGGGAGCCTCTCCGACTCCTGGCCGCCATGGTCGTGCGTCTTGGATGGAGGCTGGGGTGTGCCCTGTGGTGTGCTCTGGGGTGTGCCCTGGGGGGTGGTGGTAATGGGCCTCCCCTCAGCATGAGCTAAGTAGTTCTGTAAAATTATTCATAATGAAAGAAAGTTAAGCTCACTGCACACTATACCATCTTCATGCAATCTGATTTCCGGAAAAATGGCAACTTTATAACATAAAATGGAATTGGAAATGCCAATGGAAATCTGAACAAACATTATCTTCCTGAGTTAGGTTCTAAATATTGATAAGAATTCTTCCAACTGGACTTTTAGTGCACTGAAGCCTTCTAGCCGGAATAAAAGCTGAATCAGCTTCGAATCGTAGACAATTGCACTACAAGTATGATATCACTACTTTTCAGAGCCTATTTAGTTTTTCCGCCTCCACGGAAGCTTCAAATCCATTGAAATTTATATCTTATTAATCATACGACTATTCAGATCATCGACCATTGAGATTTTAGAAGTTTTAATATTCGTATCAAATTCTTACAAAATGGGATCCTAGCCAGATTGAATAGTATGCGGTGGGCTTTAGGAAGAATTTCTGAATGATTCATAATCCTTTGTTAACCAGCTGATGAAGAGATATCTCATATCAAGACCACATTTAAAAGCTCCAAAGAATTGCATGTATATATCTCAAATGACACTGTATGTGCATACAGATATTACTACACCTAATACTAAAAATGAGAGGGGAAAAAACTTAGTTTATTCGTTTGTTCGTATATTTATATGTTTATTTATTTCTGATATTTAGACAGGGCGACTCATTATCCCCAATAATGGTGGTCTTCCATAAGGCTCTGTTAAACATAATGAGGATAATAGTAAAAAAAAAAAAAAAAAGTAACAAAATTATTAACATAAACTCGTAACAGCAACAAAGAATAAGTAATTTGATTTGCTTTGCTTTTTCGTTCAAGAAAACATACACTGTATATTGATCTTTTGTCTGAATAAAAAAAATATATATACATGTAAACAGGTTTACTATTGTAGGTATTCCTTGAAATTCAAATCATAGAGACACAATTTTTTTTTAAGACTGCAAAATAAACTAGGAAACTAATAGACATGTAATTCCTTTGAGGAAGAGAGAACATCTGAGATAAAAAATCAACACAAATTTCACATCAAGTTTTAAAGCAATATTCCCGAGTAAATTTCTTTCAGAAACACACATAAGAAAGACAGAAGGCTTTGGAAATTATTGCAACAGTAATTAGACTTCTATCCTCCAGTTCTCTTAGGCAACATATATGGACTCATTTATGGGGGTCTATGTGGATCGGCCTGAGAACAAGCTCTCACAATTTTCTTCCTGAGGGCCAAAAGAATATTAAAAATATAGTTAAGTTCTGGTCGAGCAATTTCATTGTAAAAGAAACAGTTTGGAAGTGATTGAAAAAGGTTGACGATGTAACATAAAAGTATTGGTGTATATTATGACGTTTTGGAATCATCAAAATGATAAATTGGCCCAGTCTTGTTAACAGTCGCATACACTGTACACAGCAATGTGTAAATGTACAGTATATGGGACTACACAAACATGTGACCTGAAAGTGTGGTCCAAAACATTTAGCTACTATTATTTATTTTTTTCAAATATAATTTTTTCTTCTATTTTACTCTTTCACTCTAACATAAACATAATAAAAAAATGTATTTTTTACCTTTCCCAGAACTCAAACTTTTCCTTAACAATAGTACAAATTCACACTCATAAATTGTAATCAATCAGAAGACTACTACTGCCTATGAAAGTAATTTGACTCTTTAAACATACATACATACATGCAGAAATAATGCATGCTTTTCAACTAAAATGGTTTCTTACACAGCAGTGTAGTGTCAGGTGAATGAAGGGGGGGGGGGAATAGGTGATGATTCATGCAAGATGTGAGAATAGAAATGCAATGAAAGTGCTTCCATCTTATCTTCTGGCAGAACCAAAAGAAGATAGAGAGTGCCGTTTTTGAGCAATCTAAATTGTAATGCCAGGACATATCATTGTACAACTAAAGTAGTTTAGTGATAGATGCATTGGGTGACTTAAAACAAAATACAAGCAACTAGTCTCATTACAAAATCATTCTGAAAAAATGTTCATCCAAATTATTCAGCAAAAATTGAAAAAAGTTTCCATATCAACAAAAACGTCTCCTGCATTGTAAAAAGATCAACCCGTCGTCTGCTCTCCTCCAACTCGTAGTGATTTTCAAGACTGGTATCACTTATTTTGTGACATTCTAACTGATATCTCTTACTATAGTGGAAATAAAAATGGTGACCATGCAAACACAGAATAATTTGATGGGACAAAAAAAATATTAAAAAATCCTTTGATGAAAAAAGAACCTTTCATTATGAAAAATTACCTCAAACCTATTTTATTTCTCAGTTCCTTTAAAGTAAATTTAAATCAATAAATGAAGGGGAAAAAAGGTATTCTATCAGTCAGTCTAGGTTGCTTTCCATGCACAAACTCTTATTAGACCTTAATCTCGGCTAGAACGCTTTGCCGATGACCCTTTGGTTCGCTAGTATCCTCGTTTTGCTCGTTATCATTATCTGTATCTGTGGGTGTCAGCTCGCAGCCCTGTATATTGAATAAGGAAGGGGGTTGAGCACGTGAAGTAGAAAGCGTTAGAAGCAGTGATGCTTGTTTGTAGCTGTGCGAACATGCCTGGCATGCTAGCCAGCATAAGGCTTCTTGGTTGCAACTAGTACACCATGCTCATACCTTGCATGCAGTATCTGCAAGTCTTCTGAAACAACGCTGTAGCTGTAGGTCATCACTGTTTTCACTCTTACTTTTACTCGCTTTCACCATCAAACAGAACATGCACAAAACTGCTTTTGTCGCTTTTCATCAAAGCTTAAGGTGTACATTAAACAGATCCTATTGTTTGAGTGTAGAGTGCACATTTTTCTTTTCATATTCAAAAGAAATAGACAAAAAATATACTAGTCTCTCAAGAACTACATGTATTTAATAACACAAATGGGCCAAACAAATGTATACAAAAAAGTTTACAACCCAACAATTTATTTGTGAGTAAAATTAGGAGGTTATATCATGCACAGAAATATTTTTTGAAACAAAAACAGCATTAAATCTTAAAAGGTAAAAGATCCTATAAAAAATGGGGTTCGACCTCATTGCAGCTGTAAACAAAACCCTGCTTTTTCATATCTTTCACCCCCCCTCAAAGATCAAAGAAACAAACATGCATATGCTTTTCGAAACAGTTTTTTTTTTTACAGGGGACTTCAAATAATTGCTATGGACGAGTACCTAAAATCTGAATGTTTTATATTATTATGGTATATGTACTTAATTTCTGACATGTGTTCGAGGCTAAAAGCAGCAAAACAAAATATAGGGTTCTCAGTGATCTAACGATTCCATTCTGAATATTCCCAATGATAAATTGTCTGTTCAGATCCCCAAAGGCATCGACTATGTAGTAAAGTATATGATTTAACACCCCTCTAGGCTCCAAACAAACATAATAAAAAGGGAAGATAGGATAAGAAATGTCTTTAAAAGATATGATTTAGAGATTAAACCCGTTTTTAACACACAAATTTCTCCCCCTCCCATCCCCTTCTCTCTCTCTCTCTCGTTCTGTTTTTCTTTTCCATTGTTGTACAAGTACATGCATACATTTTATCACAATGCAGCACAAACACAGGCACAAGATGTACGTGTCACAAACTAAAACTGAGAAAAAATATCCGGTGTAATTCTATGACCTGCTGTTTTGAAATACAGCATATTGCAACTCATCCCTGATTTAGCGGTAATCTGATTATCTTGAAAATTTACTTGAAAAGCGTTTTCATACTGGTCCTAACATTAATAATGTCCTATAGTTGATTTAATAACTAATAAGTCACCCTTTTATACATTTAATTAATGTATATACCTTATTATACCACAAACTTATTTCCCCGAAAAACCAGTAGGCCCTAAATTCTTTCAAAAGGTTTTAAATTAGAATAAAAGAAGTTGAATGTTGGAAAACTCTTGAATAAAACAGAAGTAACAATACATGTAGCACAAAGACCTTTCATGCACAAATATTTGGTCTAATGAAAAAACAACAACATGAGAAAGAGAATCAAATTACTTTTACTTTAAACAGTTTATCTAACAGTGAAAAAACATTAACTTCTACTTTCAAACTTACAGTAACAACTTGAACTCATGCAGTGTAACATTTTCAGGGGCAAACTAAAAAGAAATAGGATTAATCTTAGGCCAAGTCAAGGACTTTTGTCAAACTCAAGGCCGCAAAAGAAAGCAAAGTCACTAGTAAAGCGGAAGCATCACATTTTTGGCTTTTAAAACGTGACTTCATTTTTAACGGGAGGAAGAAAAAAAAGAAATTCATGCTGGATTAAAGCATAGGACGCCATGCTCTAAAGCGAGATAGAAAGGAAGAAAAGAGAAAGATCTTGCTTTCTTGCGGATCTCTTGCAATTTCAAAGGGAGAGGCGAAGGAAGAGAAAAGAAACAGCTCGGGAACAAAATGCATGGCATACAAGTATGATATATATAGTACTTACACTTGGAAGAGAGTTATTTTTGTATGGTGAGTGCCCCATGAATTTCTACAGTTGAAAAGGACAGGGGGGAAAACACATTACACAATACCGACAAAAATACCGTCAGCCGATCTAGTTCTACCCAGAAAAGCTACATGTATTCAAGGAATGGTACTAAATGAAACCATGACACTAATACACAATTTAGAGTCAGGATTTTTAACAATCCTATTAAACAATCATTTAAATTTTGTTTCCAATGTTTAGAATGGACCACATTACACATGTAGCTCCTTTATTTCTTTCTTATTTTTTATTATGTTTCTTCTCACTATGAGAAAACCTTTGAAATTCACACATGTACTGGTTCCATTCTTATTATTAATATGATTATTTTTGTTTTTACAGAGTTGTAATATTTCACAAGTGTAAATTTATTTCAACAAATGTATGGAATATTGCCTGATAAAACTAGCAGTTTCATACCTGACATTTTGAGGGGAAAAAAGATGTGTTTCTTTACATTCAACACACCTTACAAAAAATAATTTTCAGATATGTCCAAAAATTAATCTTTTAAACAAACAAAAGATGTTTTAAAGAGAATTTGCTGCTTCTTCATTGATCATTACATTTCACAAATCTAAATACAATGACAAAAGTCATTAGCCCCATCAGGGCAGTTTAAAGAAGGAAAAAAGGTCAATTGTCCATGAAGATAAACTGTTGTACACAAAATTGTGCACAATAATCATTGCACTGATTCATTGTTGATTCAGTTTTGTTGTTTTATAATCAAATTCTTCTCATGCCTCATGAGTTTTGTCAAGTCAACAAAGTCACCATTAGCATTATAAAGGATAACATGCTTCCTCTAAAATACAAGCGTTAGTAACAAAGAAAAAAGGCAGGCACACAGCTAATAAAATAAAAGGAAAATATACTAAGTCATGCCAAGCTTATAAGTAGCAAATATACTACTACAACAAACTCAAAGTATAAACAGTTAAAATCATACGATATGTAACTTCCAAGAGAAAAGAAAATGTCAAATACGAAAATGAAAAAAAGGCCATAAAAAAGAAAGACATAGGGAAAAGATCTGGGGATGCAAAACTCTCACTTATTTGTTGATATCTGGGGGCTTCTTCTAGCTACTGACCCCCCCCCCCCCCCCCCCCCCTGGCTGAGTAGTGTAATACCATATCTTGTTAGAACACTACCAAAGGCTTACAATTTTGACTTTTTCTCTGGCTTAAACACCATTGTGTTAACCCTATTTTCCATGCACAATTCACAATCTTGCACTTACATACTTGTACATTGTATGTTATCCTTAAATATTCAAACCATTTTTTGTTAAACATCATGGTTTGTGAAGGCTTCATAAACATGAACAAATAAGAAACATCAAGTCCTAAATTTACAGCAAAACCATTCAAAAGTTCATCTTAAATTACATAGCAGAGAACCAGAGGGCAAAAGATAACGTCCAATAGTATTTGGATACTTGTTTCAAGAACTTTTCTATAATAAAGATGATTGGCTTATTCTAAGGGAAATACTGGTTAGAGTATCTTAAATACGAAGGGATGTTTCCAGAAAAAAGATGGCGTAAGTTTGTTTTAAAGGGAAGGTTGAGTTCTGTGAAAGGTGAAAAATTATTTGTGAGCTGTTTTATTCTTATTACATATCTGGAAGAGTATCATAGAAAAAATTCCCCCCCCCCCTGAAAAGGATGGCTCTTCAAATGCCCTCATATTCAAAATGTGACAAGTAACAACTTAAGGTTGTGGACCACACTTTCATGCCACATGCCTGTGTAGTCCCACATATACATTTTTATGTAAAGTGCATGTGACTTTAGCAAGACTGGGCCAATTTTGCATATTTTGCTGATTCCAAAACCTCCAAGGATAAACCAATACTTATGTGCTATGTAATCTACCTTTTCCAATTGTTAGCACACAGTTTCTTTCACTATGCAATCGCATGACCAGCACAGAACTCAACTTTATCTTTGAATGATTTTGAGACAGTAGGGCACTACCGCTTTAGACTGACTATATTGAGGTGCTTCTGGTTCCCAATACTAGTAGATGAACAATGATTGTTAGACTGTTAAAACAAATGAACAACCAAATACTGATCATGATCCATGTTCGATTGAAATCAAATGGAAACACAAATCTTGAGTGTTTTCTTTGGTATGATTTTGCCTGGATAAACAATGAAAACAATCTACTTTACCACTTTTATGAAAGAAAAAATAATACTCAAACAACTTATAGGCATTCTCTCATATGCAACATGCGGACAGGCTGTAAAACAACTTTGGGCTCACAGTAGGTACAGGGTGTAGGTAAAGTTCTTAAAAGTTAATGAACAAAAAACATCTGGATGTGTTTCTCATAGCTGAAATTCCATGACACATTTTCTTTTTAAAAAAAAATAGCTCCTTTTCCAAAAAAAATAGCTTCTATTCCAAAAAGGCATAGAAAAAGCAGTTTTACAGTTAGTTATAACACTACAGAAATAAAAAGTAACAGAAGTCAAAGAAGGAGAAAGAGATAGTGTGTCCCAGAGGCAGAAAGTAACAACCAAAACAAAATGAGCACCTTTAGTTTCATAAATAATTTGTCTATCTGAAACAGTAAATACATCATCGTGGATTGAATATTAAAGATATTGAACATGTTTTTGACCTCTTCCCTGTCATATCTAATGCATGAAGTGTCTTCTTGTGGTTTAACATTCCTTACAAGATATCTCTCATGCAATTCTCTCTCTTTTGAAATTATTTCTTTACATGTAGTATACTCTTATCACGATTGTATTTCTTCTTCATTTTTAAAGATGCAGATGCAGATCAAATAGAAACGTGCACACTCAAAATTAGAAGAAGAAAAAAGAGAAAAAGAGTGTCAAATTTCTTAGAAATTTACACAAATCAAGATGTAAGAATCAACATTATTTAATTCAAGATGCAGACAAATTAGTTTGGCAAAGTAGAGCTGAAAACTGAAACACTCTATCAACATCTTTGTAAAATCTCAGACACATGCATTTACAGAACTGTGTGCAAAGTACTCTTTACATCTGTCCATGAACGAATTTTAGTTGCGTTTAAAAGCAACTGCAACATGACCTAGAACACTGTAGAATGTTACAATCAAGTTCTTGTTTTGACTCAACCAATGGGAATCCACATCAGCAGAATCCTCAATTCTGATTGGTTGTTAGCTGATGGATTACTAATGTTGCATTCACTATGGTTAAAAATCAACTTCAGCTCTTTCCAACTCAGCCAATGGGATTCCACATCACAAGAATCCTCAATTCCGATTTGTCAATAGCTGAACGCTTACAATGTTGCCTTTACAATGGTTGAGATCAACTCCAGTTCAATTTTTTACTCAACCAACAGGAATCCATATCAGCAGAATCCTTGATTCTGATTGGTCAATTGCTAATGGCTTACTATATTACATTCACAATGGTTGGAATCAACCTCAGCTCTTTGCTACTCAACCAATCAGGATCCACATCAGTTGCATCCTCAACTCTTATTGGTCAATATTTGATGGTCTACCATTTGATGGTAAAAACTTGATGGTTTTCCCTGTATTGTCTCACAATACATTTAGTTTTCACTCTTGAATTATCAGCAGGCAAAAGCACAAAAATAATCGATGCTATTCTTGCCAGGGGGTAACCAATGGTAAAGGAATGAGAGAATTATTTTCTACAATTGTCTAATCCCTCCTTTAATGAGAGCTCATTAAATTGCACATGGTCATGAAAATGGAGAGTGGAAGTTAAGAGAATTTTAGCAAACAAAAACGAAAATATGAGACAAGCAAATAAAATGTCAACAAAAAAGAAACACAAATGATAACACTTTTTATGAGGCAATGGAAAGAAAATAGTTGAAATATGGTGACATGTTGATATAAGACTTAGATGATCACATAGACATGCTTAACTTCTTCATCATACATTTAACATGCATTCCTGGTGTTTTCAATCCACATATTCCAGCTCCTTATAGGATGGGTGATGTGTCTCATAATGATAATTACTGTAGCTAAATAATGAACTTGAATCTAAAGCCCAATTACAGTTTAAAGCCTCATTGAATCAAAAGCTGACAACAGCAGCATTATTATCATTATTTACCAATGATATCCTGGAGGTTTCTTGAGATGAAAGATAGAGGATTTCGTTTTTTTCTTCTGAATCTGCATTTTAATAAAATATATCTATCTTCGCACATCTTGCAAGGCTATTCCTAGAAGTCTAAGCCCCAACAGCATGACCTAGCTTTATTCTATTCCAAAAAGTTACTCTTTATTTCCCTACCGAGACTCCTATGGTATTAAAACATAAAACTGTGTCAAACGCAAGGTACACTGTAAACTGGTTCTACCACTAGTGTAACCCGGTCTTGACCCAGCCTAACAGTGAATGTGTGAATGAAGCTAGTCTCTGCACAGAGGGTGACTCACGCCATGTACGTTATTAAACACGTGTAGCTGATGAAAGGAGCGTTCATACCTAGATGATAGTAGGTGGGTGAGTGGGCGTCATCTTACCTGATATTTATTAAGGTCCATCCTCAGAACGTCCATCTTCTTGCCGATCTCTGCCAGCTGCCTGTCTACACTCGCTGGGTCTCCTAAAGTTGGGTTTTTTGTGTATACCTCTCTCATTCTCTGTAGCCCCTCTCTGTAAGCGCACAAAAATGAACATTTGGATGACAATGTAATAATCATCAGAAATGATATAAGTGAGACCTTGTTTTATCAATTCCTTCTTTTTATATAGTGATTTAAGAGCATTCACATGAAAGTGGGTACCATCACAATCATCATGATTACAATCACCACCACTCTAACACCACCAATATTATCTCCATAAGCACTTTCCTCTTCCTCCTCATCATCACCATTAAAACAATCATCCATCTTCCTCCTCCTCCTCCTCCTCATCACGACCAAAATCATCATCATCCATCCTCCTCCTCCTCATAACCCTCCTTCTCATCATCACCACCGACATAATCATCACCCATTATGATCCACCCATCCATCCCCCCTCTTCCTCCTCCTCATCACCACCACTAAAATAATCATCATTCATCTATCCATCCATCATCTTCTTCTCCTCCTCATCATCACCCCCCCCCCCCCCTCATCTCCAACTTACTTTGATTTAACTTCTGACTCTATGAGATTGTTGAGATCATCCAGTTTCTCCTTCAGCTTCTTAGACTGCTGGTTGGGTGGCAAGTGACTGAAATCCTCTTTAGGCTCCTCCTGTTCATTCATGCACAGAAATTCAAGAAAAAATTGAAAGAAAAAAATGTGTAAGGTTTCGATCGCATCGTCTGAAGTGTCGCAAACTCGTGCATCATGCTGGTGAGCAGTGTATACATAGATACCAATCACAAACAATACAACGCAACTGCCCATGACGCCTTCCGTTCCAAATAAGAGACCTGCCTACAGATTGCTGCACAGTCTTGCACAAATCATACGCCAACATACAATGAAACAAAGACCACATGTGCTACCTTCAATCCTCATATGGATTTGATCTGTAATACTTACCCATGCTTAAAAACATCCTAAACTTGTATTTGACTTTCTGTTATTGTCTCAAACAATGCATTGTTTTAGTTCAAATTTGAGAAAACTACATATGTCATAATTCTTGTTATTTTTTTTTAAATATAAGTTTTGTAATCATTATATATGTGAATGTATGATGTGCCTTTATCAAATTTGTAATTGAAAGCTGCGTCATTATAATATGATGAGTAGATGTCTTTGTGGATCGGACTAGTACAGGTACATGTATATCTGAGTGGAAGTACCGTATATTTATGAGTAATAAACAAAATCTGTATTAGAGATATCCATTCTGTGATGGTGGTGGTTATTTTATCTGACTGCTAAGAAAGCATAATTTCGGCTAAAGTAATTTGAGCGTGTGTTTGAGTTGTGAGTTTTCTATCATTTTGCCAAAAAACTAACTACCAACAATGTTTCGATTCTACTAATCAATTTATTTTTTGCTAAAATAAGGAAATTAAAACATTTGAGAAACCCTTGGTTACGGTATAAGTATTTTGCACTGAACTATCTCTCAAATAAAATGAAAATATATTGTCTAATAATAGAAGTCCAGGTTACCGGTATGTGATTTTGACATCAATTATTCTATAGTGCATATTTCTAAATGCCATTGTGTTAATTGAGGGTAAGAAGGAAGCAACTATTATCAACCTGGTCTAGAGCTACTGTCTTTTCACAGGCCCCCCCCCCCCTCCCCCTGTAAGAAGCGACCATACATTTCAAGTCTACGTTCATGAAGTTTACAAAAAACATCCCACTGAAATCAGCAAACTTAGACAAAAAATATGCCATTTCTTGCAAAGGATTCCTTGTCCGACCTCAACCCATGGCTAATACAGTCAAACCTGTCTATAGCAACCGCCCAAGGGAAACACAAAAAGTGGTCTTTGTAGACAGGCTCCTTTAGTACATGTTTCAATGAGAAACCATTTTCGTGAGAAACAAAATATGTGGTCTTTGTAGACAGGTGGTCTCTAAAGCAGGTTTGACTGTACCTACAATGTAATCATAATGCATTACAGACTAGAGTGCTGGTGCAGGCAGAGTAAGCATTAAGAACCTTCTAGCATGCACTATTCTGCTTTCTCAAGAAACACATGCAGCTGAGGGTGCACTTCCTTATTACATCACAATGTGAAGTGACAACGATCCAATCACCGTAGCAACAAGCAGTATACATTGTACATGTATAATTAACATCATGACTATTTTACTGCACTTGCTTTGTACATTAAAATAATACACCTTTTCACCGTACATACAAGTTGTTTTGGTATGCGACACAGGGTCATGCAAAAATATACAAGTACATGTACATCCAGTGACTGTACACACGAGATGCAGCTTACAAACAACTAGGTGATTTAACAAACGAACAGGCCAACAAACAGACAAGACAAACAAAAGAAACATGAATTATTTACAATATTCATAACATGAGAAGAAGAGTGTATTACAGGGGACATAGAACTGCAGCTAGGTGTGAGGCAAGAAGGGCACTTAGGGAGAGGCTGCAGGGAGGTGAGACGAAGATGTGTCCTAGGCCTGGGCAAAAGGTCGTAACCCCAAGATATATACAGTTTATGAACAACTTGTACGCAATTTTGATAGTTATCCCTTTGAAGCCTTAAATTCTTTCTACAGGTTTCTCACAAGAGGTCATATGTATCAAGATAATGTAACCCTTTTTCCTAGGATGTTTGTTTTTCATGACCTTTCTGCAGGCAAGATGCTGGCAATTAAAGAGCTCAATTTGGGGGAGTGGGGAGGGGAAAGGGGGTGGTGTGACATGATCATCCCGCCTAACAAAACTATGCTCTCTTCAACTTCACCGTTTGAGCAGTTTTCACAAGAGCTAATTATGGCACAAGTTCCAGCTACCAGTAACTAACAAACTAGCTCACAGCTTGCAGACATAACAAGGGGGAAATATCTACAATTTCCACAAATCACACTCTATAAAAGGCAAGATAATGGAATAATATCCAAATGCAATGCTGATTGCGTTTACATGTCTTCATACTTATATCACCTATATCCAAATAACTTTACCAGGTAATGTCAAGAAGTAAACTTCTTTGAACTAATGTAAAAAGATATGTACACATGTACCTTTTGGCTGTATACAACTACCGCTACCTCAAATTTTGTTACTGGAATGATGAAAACAGAGTTTAAGAGTTTTCAGAGTTTAAGCGAAAATTCCGCATTCCCCTAATAATCGGGGATGGGGGTCATAACATTAAACAGATTGAGAGAAAAGGAGACTTTTTAGGTGTCTGAAAGAAAAGAAATCATGCTGCATTTAAAGTAATTAAAAAAAAATCCAGTCAATATATTCTGCTTGTATGAATATAACTACTTTATATCTAAAGCTAATCACGTCAAAGTATGATATAAAACCTCTGCATGAAAAGTAGAGAATATCATATTCACTCTCTTAAAGTAGAAAACAAGGCATATTGCTAGTTAGTAAATTAAATCAATATATTATTTGTTTCTATGTTTAAACAAACCACATCAATGTACAAATAAAATTAAAATAAATAAGATTAATTTCACCGTTTAAAGCTTTAGTAGGTCAAAGGTTCAAAATAACTTTCAATACTCTATTTCACACATTACACTATCAAAATCAATACCCCCTTCCCGTGACCCCCCCCCCCCCCCCAAAGCCTGATCTATAAAAAAAAAAGCTCTTAAAGGAATTTGATAATGATAATCTTATTATATCAAGTTTTTATGTCAATCAATAAATCGAAACTGAAACTTAATTGAACTGCAATGTAAAAAATAAGATCATATCTGGGTGCATGAAATACATGCAAATGGATTGACTTCAAACAAATGTATGAATTAGAGATGACTATGATTCTCTGATTATCAAGTAAATCAATACCTTTTTACCCATGGATTTTGTTCAACATAAAAAAAAGCAGATCTCAAATGAATATGCAAATTAAAGTTCAATCTTCAAATAAAGCTTGAAATTTAGTTTGAATTTGGTGTTAGAACGTAAAAAGCAGGCATTTTTTAAATACCTCTTTTTCTATTAAATTTAATCTTCTGGAAATAAACTCATTCTTCAATCAATGGGGGGCAACTTTTGTTTCCCTGCTTATTCCAAAAATGTAAATAATTGTATGAATGTCGGGAAGGCACAAGCAATAACAGGATAAATATGACAAAAATAGCCTTCAAATATGCAGAAATCGATGAAAACTCAAATGCACAGATGTATCTTCAATGACAATTCTATTACTACTTGTAAGAAGTAACAAAGAACTTGCAAGACTCTCAAACTCAATTAGCAAAACTGGAAAATCTGATTTCTTTTTACAAACTCGTTATTTTTAGTCATCAGCAGACGTACCTGAAAAAACGACAGTGGTCTCTGAAAAGATTTTTGAAAAAAAGGGGGAAAAATATCAGCGATGGTCAATCTGAAAAGATTGAATGTACTCTGCAAGCTCTTGCTTTTAATTCTTTTCATGCTTTGTAGATTCAAAATAAGGTAAATGCTTTGAACATGCCTTAGGATTCTGAATGGTGGAATTTGAAAAACAAAATTAAACTGCAGAAATGGTGAACCGAAAAAAATGGTTGAAATCCAAAACAAGAGTATCTCACAAAAAAAGAACAGAGAATTATCTTTCTAGCAAAACAGTTGATATATTAGAATAACCCTTCAATATCTAGCTGATCATTGATTCGACATGAACGGATACAGTAATTTATTGTCCATTTTCAGTAACGACTCAGTTTGAACAAAATTCAAAGCAAGGCTCACAGAACAAAAATTTCTTTGCCGTGAAATCAAGATTGTTTATATTAGGATCAAGACAAAAAAATACTATTCACCATAAACCTGATATCCCGGCACACAAGAAAGGTTTGCTCTAATCAAAGCTCGAATGGCATTAACTCATACACTTTTAAATGACTGTAGTAACAACCTTCTGATTCTTAAAGGAAACCAAAACCTTCATACTAAGTTACTTTTATTGTAAATTTTAAAAGATTTGAAAAATATCAGTGAAAATTTGAACAAAATCGGGCAAGGAATAAGAAAGTTAGAGCCTTTTGAAATGGCTAGTCACTAGAGGGCGCTATTAAATTTGATGACATCATCTGTAAACAACTCTCCATGCCTTTTGTACATAAAATTTCATGTTTTTCCTTCTTTCTTGTGATTGAGATAATGTACTCCCCTGAAAGCAATATACAGAATGCAAAATGATATTCTACTTCACATGTTATGAAGTCGGATCAAGAACACAAATAAATACGAAGAAAACAAAAAAATTGTGAAACTTTATGTACAAAAGGCATGGAGAGTTGTTCACAGATGATGTCATCAAATTTAATACCGCCCTCTAGTGACTAGTCATTTCAAAAGGCTCTAACTTTCTTATTCCTTGCCCGATTTTGTTCAAATTTTCACTGATTTTATTAAAATCTTTTAAACTTTACAATAAAAGTAACTTAGTATGAAGGTTTTGGTTTCCTTTAACTAGTGTTCTTTGAAAAATCTGTGGGAAAAATCTTCAAGAACTGTACTAATATCCATAGTTCAGGTCAGGGAATACACACGCGGTACTGGTAAGTGTAAATTGTAGGTAAATCTGGAAATGCATCAGAAAATGTAAGTAGCAATTGCATTAAAAATGGCAATGAAAGAAAACTGAGATAGGAGATAGAAGATGAGAGAAAACAATGTGTGGAAAATGAGAATCATATTCCTCATTCACTATCTATAAAAGGTTACAGGTCATTTTTTTGAAGGTTAGTACTTCTGAAAACTAAATAGGGTTCATAACTCTGCAGGTTCAAAATTAAAAAAAAACATTTTACAGGCGTCTACATGTATGTCATTATGTGAATTAGGAGCCTTCAGCATTAGGAACTGTATTTCATTTTCAGAATTATGAACCTTCAGAATGAAGAACAGGATTTTGATTTCAGAATTATGAACCCTCGGATGAATGAGCATTCATTTTCAGAAATGTTAAACCTTCAGAAAAAACTAGTGCCTCCCCTACAAAGTTAAACCCTCTACATTGTGGTGATATCTATCCCAAGTGCTTTCCAAGTTTCCCCGTATGGATCTATTTGGACAGTCCACACTGCCATGTAAATGAATGGTTACATCCATCTCAGAAATATTTATCGAAGAATGAAAAGCAGCAGAGAGAAAGTACTCTAGAGTGAATAGATAGACCCAAGACATTCCTCTACTATATGTAAGTGTACAACTACTATTCAGAAGAATAAAGAAAGTGATTTGGACATATAAATGTATCTGAGCAGATAGCATTTTCAATAGAATAGAGAAGGCAACATTGGGTGGGCGTGAGGCTTTATGTCATCACCATTATCACCACTTTTACACTGTACATGTATTAGCTGTTAATGGATTAATTTCTTTTATGGAAACAGTGGCGATATTATTTACGTCATTCTTAAAGCTCTTTGTTTTTCTGGCCCCCCATGAATATATTTTAAAAGATCACTAGATAAAATGTAGTAAATAGGGACAAAAAATAAATAAAACCCTTGTCTTTGGTGTGGTTAATTTCTTAAATCTTAGCATTTAAATTTGCAGTGCTCCCAGTAATACTAATGGTTCGTTTGGAGCAAGAAGGGCATTAAGAACGCCCTTCTGGCTCTGAACGGACGAGATTGCCATTGGCCATAAAATACCATAACGCTCAATGAAAGCCAGAAAGGTGCTCACAAAACAGAGTCAACTTCCTTCTACTTCTCAGTAGAAAATATAAGGGTCATGGGGTTATTTTAACTTTTTCTTTTTTTCAAAGCCAATATACATTGTGAGGCTGCAATTACTTATCAGCGAGCATTATATCACTTTCTGTCAACCATACCTCCTAAATGCCCTTAAAAAAATACAAATAATATATGAATTTGTGATGAAAAAGAATAGATCATAAGTAATTAAAGAAAGTGATCTTGAAGTGTGTAACTTGCCCAGACAACCCAGCATACACATACACATTTTCATGGCATTTCTTTCAACTAATAACAATTCTGGCCTCCCAGGGAAAGGTCTAGTTCTTAAAGATCGATTCTGATTGGTTGTTTACAGTAACTTTCAACAGCCAATGAGAGAAGGGGCCAAGTTTGAAAGGCAAATTCTAATTGGTTGTAAGCAGAATTTTGAATAGTCCAATGACATAGTTTCTCTGATGATTTTTAGTTTTAAAAGAAAAGCAAAATCTCATTGGTGGTTTAGAACTGTCATCAGCCAATCAGAGTCGGTCTCTTATGATACAGATTAATTTTGAAAGACAATGTCCTATTGGTTATTCAAAATTTGAAACCAACAAGTTAAATTTCATAACAAATGGTCAATATTTTGTAGATTCTAATTGGTACATGTAATTGCCAAAATCTTTCAACAACCAATGAGAACTCATCTTCCAGACAGGAAAATAGTTTTAAGGATGGATTCTGATTAGTTAACTAGAGAATGTCATGAAATTAAGCAGAGGCTACAGTAATTGAGAGATATGTAAGCAATTGGGAGAGTGTTATCGACATATTGGAAAGTAATATTTCAAGTGAAATTGTTTGCCCTCGTCTTTAAACTTATGAAAATAAGTTTGAGATAAAATTTAAAAAATCAAAAGAAAGAGATGATCTAACACACCTTTTTTCTGAGCTGAACCTGTGCCACAGACAAAATAATAACAAATAAAACACAAATACAGAATTATATGTAAGAGCAAAAGATAAGAATAAAATGATAAAGAAAATACAAATAATAATGTGGTACATTACTACAATGTACATTACCTAAAAGCACATGGAAATAAATAAAATTAAAACAAAATATATTGTATCAATTAAAAGCTGTGAAATTAATACAGAGTAGAAAATCACACAGGTATAATACGAATACAGGTAACAAAACAAAAATGAAACGAAATAAACATACAAATAAATCATCTCTCTGTTGAATAAGCCTGTTTGGACAAATGAAGATAGTGGCATATTTGTGCACAGGGTATTTTCAGTGCTTTTGGGAGTACATGTACATGTACATGTTGTGGATATGTACGAATATTATGCAATTTGAACCGGACAAAACCAACTTTGCATTACACCAAGTGTCCAATTTTATATTTATGTTGCTCTATATATGTAAATTGTAGGAAGGTGCTGATATGTAATCTATCTGTGTAATATCTATGCATAGTTGTATATACAAAGTTATAAAAACTAGAATATATACTTTTACATGACTGTATATTATGCATTCCAGGTGCATTGTATATGGTTTATGATTACATTGTAGTTTCTTGACCCGTCAAGCACAGATATCATTTAAGCATACATCATATTGCAATTTTACAACTGTATTGCAAATAAGACATAAATAAAGTGGGGCAAAATTCCACCTATCTCCTGTAGTTAAGAGTCATTGCAATACAAACATTTTTAATTACAGATGCGGTGGCTGGATAACAAAATATTATACTTTTATTTCATAATCTTTACAAAAAGGCTGTATTGTGTTTTGAAACATACCAATGTGTTTGATTTGAGTGTGCCTTTATTGATACACTGCATTCATATGGTCTTTTGTGGTGAAATATATATAAATTGTGCTGCTACTTTGAGCTCTGATTAAATGATGCAAATATACAGATGTACGTGTATAGAGTGCACACACAGATTTTATCACAACCAAAGCTGGGAAAACATATAGACAAGTATACATTTCAATTGTCCATTAATGTTAAGCTACTAATTGCCATCTTTGATAAGTTACTACAGCAAAACTGACATTAATAATACTTCAAATAGCTGTTTAACGCAAAGTAAAGTAGCATGCAAAAATGCATTGTAGCACAAGTGCCATGCTCAAACCAAATCATAAATAAGGAGAGACAATATCAACACAAAATTGTTTCCAGATGAACCAAAACTAATCCAAACAAAACAGATACGGTGTACATTACAGCTGCAGAAGTTTTAATCATTTGTCCTTCCATACATTAACATAATCAGAAGGACCATAACAAAATCCACATCTACCTACCGGTATTAATTTATTGTTATCTTCAAATAGGGCACTTAAATTTTCATAGATTCACAGAAACCAGAGATAAATTGCTACTTAATAAATTCTTCTAATGAATACAGTTTGTCAGCTACTAATCTAAATGAATTCTATAATGTTTTCTAATGTGCAACAAAATATGTGTCTTTGACTTGGGTTTAAAAGAAGAGATCAAATAATGTTCATGAATATCCTTTTTCATGTCTTGTGAACCCTCAAAAACAAAATACACATTTTCCAACTAAACTGCCTGTGATTTTCACCAAATTAAAGCAAAATAAGAATCAAATTGGGAGGTAAAAGTTGTGGGGGGAAAACAAAACAAGAACAATTAAGAAAACAACATATTCCAAATGAATTGTTGAATCCTTCCTGAAGTTTGGGAGATCAAAAATCAGTATATGTAGAATTTAAGATTTCTCTGGATTTGTCTACAATGTTTCTACTGTTCAGTAGCTGTATCCGCACGTGAATTGACTAAACAAAAAGCAGGCAGTTCAATGAAATACAAATGATGAGAAATCCATACTTGTACATGCAAACTAATAACATGGCACAGTCCATTTAGCAAGACGCATAAGCAGGGTTCTAGCGAGACGGTAATTAGTTGTTCATTTCAAGACAGGCACAGCATTTTTTAAAGTAGTTTATCTTAGATGAGTCAATCCTATAACAGAACAGTTTTGCCTTTAAATTGAAATAAAACATTGACTCTTCATTAGATGAAGTTTTAATTTTCTAGGAGAAATAATTTGGAGATGCATCAAATGCAAACCAGCTAAACATACTTCATGAGTTTTTGAATTCTTTTGATCATTTATGAACTTAATTTGGCTCCCCCCCCCCTGAAAAAAATGATACAAGAATAATTGCATATTTGCCCTATCACATAAGTGTTTACAGAATGAGTTGTCTGAAGGGTGAATTCCATTTGAATATATCTTTCCTAAAAATTCCATGATATGAAACATGATGGAATACTCAAAGCCTACCTAATTTCTGAGTAAGAGTATTATGTATCTTCTAGTCAATTTTAATTTTAGTACTACCCTATGCTACATGCATTAGCTTTTCTTATTGGAGTGGACAGCCCAAGCAATTTTGCGAGTGAATAAGAACTTTAAATGGCCTAAAAAATCTCTATAATATTCATGAATGGGGAAAGGGGCGTCTTCCTCTGGGGCGATGCCAATAGCTACATCAATAGGTACATCTTGTGTGGTGTGATAGCTGTGCCTGTATTAAATGGGATCTCTATCTATCTAATGTGCACCAATGACGTGCTGTCTATTAATATCTAAATCCGTGGGTTAACGTTCATCTACCCAGGGGTTAAAGTTCATAACCATGATACCTTGCGTCTAAAGGATGGTGTGTGTGGGATTTTCATCTTGATGCTGGTCGAGGCGCGCGAGGAGCCGTCCTTATCCTCCTGGTGGGAGGGGGCGGGGCGGGGTAACGAGGAGGCAATGAAGGGGGAGGGGGAAGGCAGAACATTGGTTAGTGTCAACAGCAAAATAATGCACCAAAAAGAGGAGGTGAGATAAAGAGATAGAGAAAGAAACACAGGCAGTAGAAATACAGAGGAAAGAATGTAGATGGAGATAAGGAAAGAGAGATAGACAAACAAATAAACAAGGACAAAGAAAGACAGACATTTGTAAAGATAGACAGAGAGAGAGAGACAGACAGATGTAGAGATGGTTTGACAAAGAGAAACAGGTAAGGTAGGAACAGAGAGAAACGAGATTGGATGACAGGGGGAATGGTATGGAGTAGAAAACCCAGGAGAGAGAGAGACCAAGCGAGAAAGAGAGAGAGAGAGGGGGAAGAGAGAGAGAGAGAGAGAGAGAGAGAGAGAGAGGGGGGGGGGGGGAGAGAGAGAGGGGGGAGAGAGAGAGAGAGAGAGAGAGAGAGGGGGGGGGGGGAGGTTGGAGGGAGGGAGAGAGTGAGAGGGGGTGTAGAAAACATCAGAAATGTAAAGGTATATTTCCAAATTTTAGAAATAGAAAGATTAGCTAATGAAAAGGAAACATGAAAGAAAGATTTAGTGACAATAATCATTTGATTTGAAGGAATCATACAACGAAATACATGATTAACAAATCAAGGAAAAAAGAAAAGTTGAGAAAGGAAAGAAAGAACAGAAAGAAGAGTCTGCATTTACATATTAGAGGTTAATTTAGAAAATCAGTACATATATCAGGGTTAATAGAGAATAGTGGGGAAAGGGGAAGTTTAGAGATTAATGCTTTCAACATTAATCTTCTAATACAAGACAGGGGCATTCTAATAACTAGACATTAATTGGTTGCTGGGAAAATTCAAATACACTGTGAAAACAACTTTCTTGTAACGCATCACTTTCTATAAGCATACAACACCTAAGTCTTACAATCAAATTATGCTCTAGACAGCATTTTTATACAGATTAGCAACATCAAAGCCCTGATGTTACATCATATTAGTGAAGTATAATACCCTCTTTCTTAGCTCAAACACAATAATAATGAATGTACATGTACACCCATATCTACCAATAACAAGAATTATTTCTACTTTGAATTCTTATTTGTCATGTTGTAAGGATATATATATAACTATTCCAATACTGATATTTGATATCGGTATCCTGTCTACCGGAACGTTTTATCCACACTATATGAATTATCACATAGTTTCTCACCTTCAAAACATTTAGGACACTTATATTATTTGAAGAAAATTATACAAACAACATATCTAACAAAACTTAAACAATAACAAAATATAAATAATAACAGATATGCAAAACATATCTCTTTAGAAAAAGAGAGAGAAAAAATAATGTAATAATGTTTCATATGTATTTTGAAACTCTTTTTTTGCCATTTATTTATTTTTAGATAGATTTTCTTCATTTTGTGTATCAAGTGCTTGTGGTTTATACAAATTGTGTATGTTGTATGCACACTTTGTTTAATGATATGCGTTATTTCATCATTTGATGTCACACATTTGGCCCATATGAATGTTTTCTATGCATTTTATAATTTGTACATTGTGTACCGGTAGGTGTAATTATACGCTATAGTGTTGATATTTTTTTCCTTCTCTTTGTGAATGATACATATATCGTTGACAGGTGCTTTTACATGCTGAATGCAAAGTAACTGCTAAATTTGCTGTGATTTCCTTCTTTTTTTTCTTCTTCAAAAACATTTAGTGATATTTTTCCCTGCTAGTTTAATAGTTTTTCAATACTGTTACTTTTGAAGTGCCACAAATTAGCCAACGCAGGTTGATCCAATATTAAAGTAAACCCATGGTTTTAACAAATTGATGGCCACACGACTCTCTTATAGCTATATTACTCTCGTAGAGCTATACAATGTGTTCTGGTAGAATGGAAGCAGGCAAAGCACTCTTCCAGTCCAATCCAATATTAAAGCCTGTCTGCACACGTTTAACCATAAGGGATTGGACCTCCCTGCATGGTCACTGACAGGTGGTTATCTCATCAAATCAGCTCTCAATTAACATAAAAAAGGGGGATCATGAAGGACCAATGGGTACCGCTTCGGTATTGTTTGATATATAGAGGGCGCAAGTAGTGCAGTCCCGCATTAAGATTGTGCATACCCATGTTTATATAGATGTAAATGGATTTCTACTGTGCATATGTTTTGTGTGTGTGCAATGAGGTTCTAGGAAACCACACAAAGAGCTTAGATTTCTTTCTCCCTTCCTGCATCATTTTGAGGACTAATGCATTTGAATATCAGTGCCATACTGGCTGAAAGAAAAAAAAAATCAATGTTCAAAGATAAGGCTGCAAGCTAACCTTCTATACTATCCTTTATACATGAATGTTTCAAATAAAAAGGGAAATTATACTATTTCCAGAAAAATAACAGAAAACAGATTTCACTGTATTGTTACTCTATAATTGTCTTCCCCTTCGTAAAAGGGATATCACCTTTCTCTTTCTCTACATATGAAGGAATAATAAATCACTCATTTATGCTGATGATCATTACATAGAAATAGTTTGGCTTAAACAATAAAGAAAGAACAGTAGATTATGTGCCCGTGCAGAAGCATTGCTATACTTTAATAGGCATGTGCTGTGTATCAATACAGTTAGGCTTTGGCTGTATCAATATAGTTAGGCATGTTAACAGCTCAGCAATTAGTAGAGTTAGGTCAAATAGAGTGCAGAGGATACCAACTAATATTATATTGCATATATTCCTTTTCCTCAAGTCTATCATTACTTCCTAGTAAAATAACAATAAATAAAATATTTGTTTAATATGGAGATGTATGAATTGCAATACAGGAACTTACTGTTGCTATTTCTGATGATATCAAAAATAGCAACTTTCTCAAAAGATTATTACCAGGAAAACTTGTGCTTGTATCACTTTCAAAAGGTAATACAAACCTACACAATTTTGTTTTTTTGTATGACCTTTGACCTTTTTCCCAAGGCAGATATCTTAACAACCACTCTATACACTGAGCTTAAGATACCTCATATCTTGCATGACCTGAATGCCATGTCATTATTAAACATGAACAAATAATGTAAAGATTCTGTAATTTCTTTTGACATTAATGGCTAATTTAGAACTTTTAAAATTTAATTTCAGTTGATTAAGCTACTGTAACAAGAGTTATACAATATGACCAATCCAAATAGAATGGCAAAGAATTGCAAGCCCCCAAATCCCATTTGTTAGTAACCATTATTTGACTAATCCAATGTTGTGAAAGTTTTTAAGTAAGAGTAAGTTAGGAAAGAAGAAATTGGACTAAATGCTGCACTGATTCACCACTAACCAATACAAATACATAAATAGTGCAATAATATATGGTTGACTTCTTGTGCAAATCCGATTAATAATTTTAAACATTTTTTTCTTCTCACATCTCCTAGCATTTTCTATATGATTTTCAATTCTTTCTCTTCACTTCGTTTATGCGCTTGCTCTGTGGGATCGCTTCAGTTTCATGCACAGTACAGAATTTCTTTAGAGATAATTTATAATACTTTAATCGGAATTGCTATTATAGAATTTGAAACAGCTTTTTAATTCTGCTGAATGCAATTGGAAATATCATACCGAGCTACTTTCTGCGCCGGAATAAAAATTCTCCTGGAACAACAATCAAATTTGGAGAGACAAATGATCATTGGTTGGAGACTGAAAGGAGTTTAATAGAAAGATAGACAAAAAATGAGACAGGGGAGTGTGAAGAGAGGAAGGAATTTGGAATATATCGAAGAACATTTATAGAGAGGGGGAGAGCAGAGAGAGAAAGAGAGAGAGGGAGAGAGCAGAGAGAGGGGAAAGGAGAGAGAGACACACAGAGAAATAAACAAGGGAGATTCAGATAGTTTTCACAGGCAAATAGAGTCAGAAAAGAAAAACATAAAGTGGATGATATATACATGTACATTAGTATCAAAACACCAATACTGCATATTAGTTGCCTAAAAGACACCGAACTTGAACCCCAAAGCGGCGGCCCCCTTGTCTTTGCTTTTTATTTATGATAGAATATCCGGGTTGACTTTCATCTCTTTGCAATGAAAAGTATGGCAGATATCCTTGGTCTTAGATGAGGAGTGTAAGTGAAAGTATTTGGGAGTACAATAAGAATATAAACATGATCACTACACAAAGAGAGCCTAGCTGTGTATGGTTATTTGCTCCAATCTCACCATATGTATATAATCGAGCATCGAAACTGAGAGTTAACTATTGTGTCAAGTCAACATAATTAACAACAGCAATATATCACTATGGGACTATGGTTACCAGGAAACAAGACAATTTAACTATGCAGTCAGTCAAATGACTAATTACTACATGCATGCATAAGATGCACAGATAGGATTGAAAAGTACTGTACTTCCATGGTCAAGATTCCCATTGGAAGATGCAAGCGTGTGCTTCATACATTACATGTACATTGTGTATCTACATTATCTCTGTACGCTTTAATGCATTTCAATTTTAGGCAGCCATTAAATACGTCGAGAGTATATATGAACAACAAAAGTGATCAGAGCTAACCTTAAATTCTATTGATTACTATCCTGAAGTGGTTCCCATACAGTATTTTCAATAAGTTAGCTTTGCTATAAAAGTTTTAGCATGAACTAAAGGCTGCACAAAAATCATTCCATTCACGTAGGTTGAATATCTTATACCAAATTATGAACTTAATTTATTCAAGCAGTTACAATTGAAAATGCTAGGTGTACTTTCCCATGCCAGGCCTAATGTGCTTAAGTTATAAACCATAACAATGTATTACTTGCATTAGGTAAAACAGGAAAAATTATCATCTTTTATGTTTGTTTTAGTATGTTGTATGTAAAATTCTATTGTGTATATAGTCTGAGATTGCTGGTGTATAAAAGAGTCTCCCTTTGCTCGAAGGTTTATCATAAAGACAACTATTAATGTGCTTCTTTATTTATTGACTGTAAAATGGGTACTAAAGCAGCAGTCTCTTGGAAGCAATATTGCAGTTACTTTGAGATTAAAGGTAAAGACCAGTAATGGTCATGCGATTGCATTGTGAAAGAAACGTTGTGGAATCGATCAGAAAAGGTTGATCATCTAGCATCTAGCATCTGCAAGGTTCTGGAATCATCACAATGATAAGAAATTTGGCCCATTCTTCGTAAAGTTACAAGCACTATACACAGAAAGATGTATATGGGACTACCCTATCTCTCTCACCAGACCATGAGAGAAATAAATTTACCAAATATATGAATTAGTAGGCGGTTTCCCGGCAAATTTTTTATCATCATGTATTAGTCAAAACATATTCTTTCACATGATTGGTAATGAGAGCTTCCATTTCATTTTTTGAAATTGGGGCGTTGCCAATACTGGTCTTTACCTTTAAGGTGCCTTATGCCCATAATTGACCCGAAGCTCAAGTTAGGTTATCCGCATCCCTTGACGCAGCCCGATTAATATCACCGCGGATGAATCAAACTAATGACTATGAATGTAGTGGTGTATAATGTGTGTATTGCACATGGAGTGCATTAAAAGTCTGGCAACTATTCTATATTGTTATATATTGTGCTGGATGTTGAGGAGATATACTTATTGTCTGAGAGATTATACACCATTCAGCCCTACACAACACTGGTCCAAGGCAAACATGATTATTTTCTAGAATGCACCGTTCAGACTAAGGTTTTGACCAGACATTAAGCCTAACATTAAAGGTTTAGAGTAAAGTGGTGCAGTCACTTGACTTCATTGGAAAGTTTAAGGGTTCAAATTCCTGCTAAGTACAAACATCGTTATAAAGCAAAGCATTAAACTACATTTGCCACTCCTCACTCAGGTGTACATGGGTACATGATATGCTGGAGCACTGCCCATTGGGCCAGTAAGCTATATCAGGGGTAAGAGTACATTCTACAATACAGTTACTGCAAATGGAAAAGCAGACTTATATAAATAACACTTACATGTATAATAATCATTATCAATAATAACAGTTACAATCAATACCATGCAAGATGCTCAAGGTGCTCAAATAGTACCCCTGCAATACCAGATTACTGTTTTCATTGCTTACAGCATTCATGGTACAATTTTACACCTGGGTGGAGAGTGGCAAATGTACATTAATGTCTTGCAAGAGACATTAGGGCTGCGAACAGTGAACCATGTGATCCACAGTCCCATGACATATCTACTAGATCCACACCTCTACTCCAAATTTAGAAGCGCTTAGTGATTGTAATAAGCGCTATATAAAAACTTAGTATTATTATTATTATTACTCTACACCCCTTTCTAATTACTATTAATTATCCTGAATGCCGCCATCTATGTTAGTTTAGGACCAATGTTGCGTAGGACCAATTTGGTGTGACTATGAGACAGTATGAGACGGAGGAAAAGACATTGAATACAAACATATAACAATTGCATAATCTCACCTCACGCCCGAGGCCCTGGCAAAGAATAGATAAAGAGAAGAAAAAGCTTGACTTTACTTAATTCTTCTAGATAGTCTTTGCATGCAGTGTTAAAGCTGGGGGATGGTCTGTCCAGAAGCATGGCCATGTTGTCACAATACAGACACTTGAACATTCCTCTTCTAGTTTTTATGTATTACTTGGGAGATTTAATCCTTGCATTGCTCTGAGCATCATTGAAATGAACATCATTTCCACATTTGTTAATATACAAATAAATTTCTAGTCCAAATTGTACTTCTAATTGGTTTTAAGGAGTTATCAGACATTAAATACTCCATTTTCTTTGTGGAAATAATATTCATTTAGATGATGCTCAAAGTAACTCGAGGATGAAATCTACCAGTTAGTGCACAAAAACTGGAAGAAGAATTGTGCATTGTGCATTAAAGGCTGCTGTTGATCATGAAACCATAAGCTTGCGGGGACACTGCAGTCAAATGACTTTATCGCTTCGTCTACCTCACTGATAGCCAGAAGGGCATTAAATCTATGCAAAAGCTTACATTTAAAGCCCTTTTGGCTCTCAGCTTGATGACATACTAGCCATAGAAAGAGAAAAGCCCCCAGCTTTACCAATTATTGATCCTCCTTTAAGGCAAACCCTCTGGATATACCATTCATTAAATTGGCAATTAAATAGTGTGTTAAAATTTATGCTGGAATATTGTAAATAAATGGTTTAAAGTTGCAAAATAAATCTTTCTCTGACCTGTTGTTAGTAGAAGATTGTCATGTATTTGATAACAGCACATAAAATATTTGCTTGGATTATGTGTTTTTTCCCCTCTAGAAATACCTATTTTACAGTTCAAAGGCTAAACTAATTGCTGGAGGGGAAATCTAAACAATGATAAAATTAATATGGGTGAATAAAGAACTACATTTATATATTTAAAAAAATCAAAAAAATCATATATATATGTTAGGTACATACATGTATGATATATCTGGATTTTTACATAAAATTATAAAATTACTTTTGAGTTAACTAAAAACATTTATAATTCAAACTATATCTGTTCATTCTGTTGTGTTATTAGTATAAAAGCAAAAGTAAATAATTTATCATGCTTGGCTGTAAGTGAAAGTTGAAAATTTAGTTAGAAACATATTTAAGCAAATGCAAAATCAAAATATGGAGTGTCATATTGGTGTTCTGAGTTTAGCTTTGAGTCTTCCATGCATGTCATGAACAGAAGAATTCTTATCAATATCTATAAAGTTTAATCATGTCAATTCAAAGTTTAAGCATAAATAAGTGAAGAAAAATAACGTCACAATAAAAAGCATAACATTTCCTTTTCAAAGTAGTTGTTGACTACAACAGTTTATAGTACCTTAATTTCTTTGTATACTTTAAATTCAAAAGATAAACATCAACATTATTAGATTCCATTCCATTCATAGTCCCTCTATTTTTTTTTACAAGTGACAAAAATGAGTCATTTGTATAATAGGCACGATTTGATCTCCAATCACATTCCTTCAACTTGTCATTAAAAAAAAAGTAATGCAAACTATAGTGAAATTATATCAAATTTGGTTTAAATTATATTTTTGTTCTTCCTTTTTATGTTTCTGATTGGTGAAAGATGTCCCATTGATGATAAGGGTTAGTAATGGGCAGTGAGTGATCATGCAACTGTGAATACTGGGCCCGGTTTCACAAAACAGTCACACGTCCACTGGACATCCCTTTGAAAGGTGTGTTATGAAGAGGATGTCAGTGAACTTAGATTTATGATTAGTTTGTGAGACAGTACACCTGGAAGGTGAACATTCTACATGTATCTTTATGATGACACGGCCGTGAAAATTCAAACTTTCTTTCGAATTGGCTAAGAATTAAAAGGAAACGTAACCCCCAAATTTTTCTGATTAAAGACATTTGGCAAGAGAAAAAAAATTGAATGTTCATTTTCAGTACTTACTATAATCAGTAACTTTTTCATGGTACAAATTACTTTAATAGCATAGTGCAACATCATAATAAGAGAAAAGAGTGGTGTGATGGTATCATACGCCATTGTCATCAACATATAATTATTGCTTCCAACTTTTGGACAGATTTTTGATCACCTATTTTCACATTAAACCAGAGGTGATTTAAAAGTAATACCTTTTTTGCTTCATATTTGTTACGAAATACATGAAAAGAAGCCTTCAACTGCTATGTTGAAGGAGATTGATTGATTGTACATCAACGAATGTACAATTCTACATGTATTTGGGTAATATTTAAATGTTTCATCATTTCCGGCTGTGTGTGAAACTCAGATTCTTTTTTCATTAGGAAATGTTCTTTGTATATCTTGAACAGGGGGGTTATAAATAAAATGTATCATAAAATCTAAAATCTAAAAATGTATTAACTTTTTTTTAATAGATGTGAAATTGAAAGTTCATATACAAATGAACTATGGTAGTGTGTTTTGAAACCCAATCAATTAAGCACAAAACACAGTGATGCAATGTAAGTTTATTAGGGTCATAAAACCTGTCATTAATAACTTAATCATATTTTCACTTCTCTTTCCTTTCTTTCATAATAAACATGTACATTGTATATTTATGGGGACTGAGTTAAAAAAAATGTTTGGAATGACATGTTTATCAAATAACTTTCCATCACAAGATCATTTGTTCTTGCAAATTACTTTCCTTTGTAAACTGATTTGTGATGCATTATATTAGACAGGGCATGTATCCAAAATACATATTAAAAGTAGTTTATAATCTAAAAAGATTTTTTTCCCTCTCAATATCTCTTTTAACAAAGTTAAGAAAGATAAATTGCAAAATCAAGTTACCTCCTTCTTCTTGGTATCATTTTTCTTTTTTCTTTTCTGGATTATTCTTTAAATGGACTAAATATTGATGGCCATCAACTATTCTGTCACATGAATGATTGTGTTAGTAGCATGTCCGTATGTGCACAGTATGCAATCATGTACAAAGGGTGCATTGGTTAATATTGTGTAGAGAATGATGAGTGTGATGTCATTGAAAATGCCCTTGATAATGTTAAAGTCACTGCACATAAAGGTCATTCATGTTGCATTCAAACCATGAAGTGACATGTGGTTTAATATACTGCCAGTACATTTCAAAGGTGTATTGCACACAGCAATATTTTGCAAAAAGTCATACTTAATGCACAGACTATATACCACAGACCCTTTCCCCGCCAAACAAAACAAACCCCACCACTTCAATATTCCCTGAAAAATTGAAAAAAAATGTTTTAGCTTCTATTATCACAGCAATGGCATAACAAATGTGGGGAATTAAATTGGGCCCATGAAAATGAAATTATTTTAATAGACCACCTTTGAAATTCCTTTAAATGTACATGTATTACATGAAGACCTTTGAGTGCGTGCTTGATGTAATACTTGAACACTGTTCTATGTACATGTATGCTACTAGTGTGAGGTTATGATGTCAATGTTGTTATATGAATGAAGACAAACAAAATGAAATGAACGTCAAATGAAAATAATTACAAAGAGAAATCATACGATAGAGAGAAAAGTTAAAACAAAACAAACGTTTGAGAACACAATGCAAAGGAAAAAGAGTCATCCCCTTTGATCATGTAGCTAGCATTCATGAGAGTTTGGAAGTACAAGGGCATTGTACGAGGCCCATGAAGGAAATCATAACTCAAAGAAATGCACTTCTGAAGCTGTTGTGTCATGAAAATGGATGAGTTGCATTAGCATCAATAACAAACGAAAAGAAAGAATCAAAATAAAAATCTTTGGGGCGCCTCTCCGGCGCTGGGTACCAGAGAAACCGCATGTATTAGGCAGCCATTTGTTTGGAATGGTGCTGGTTATAGTCATTAAAAGAAAAGGAGAGGGTTTTAACGTGTTTTGGTTCCCCTCCTTGACACAAGCTTTCAAAAGTACTTACTTTCTTTCTGGGAAGGAAACGGCCCTTTCCTTTTTTTTTCTTATCAAAGCCTTTGGCGGGGCCCCCGTTGACACTGCTAACGCTAGTAATCGACACAGTGTCGGGGTCCGGCCCGATTGAATTCGGGTCGTCCAAATCCTGCATGGGAAAGTCGTCGGGCGGGATCAAACCCGACTTGTACTTTTCAATAGTCTTCTGCGTGTCCTGGGTTGGTTGGGATTTAAACGTTGAGAGGTTGGGAGAAAAAGGGAGAGACAAACACAAACACAGATGAGCAAATCTAATACGAAACAAGTCCAATATTCATATATGTACCTTCTTCCCAAACATGCCAAATATAGTCCCTTTGGCTCTGCGTTTGCGCATCGCGATGGAGCTGAGCGTCCCGTTCTTATCCACATCCTTGAGGCTCTGGAGGCTGTGCATCGAGACAGTGTCTACATCGGAATCTTTTCGCTGTAACTCATCAAAGTCGATCATTTGGATGTCATCGGGCGGGACAAGCCCTGTTTTGTACCTGTCTATCGTCTGTCTTGAGTCCTATGAAGAAGAAGGAGGCTGTGTTACTTGCAGTGTTCACTCACCTTCAACCTTCTCTATCCTCGACTTTAAGGCCCGAATTCACAAAGGAGGTTTAAATTCAAAATAAGGTTTAAACCCTCATTTACATAACCCACGGTCTAAAATTAGCGCAAAACAGTCAGAGATGTCCAATATTAGGCGCGCGCAAGGAAAGGTGCGCTTATTTTGCGCTAATATTTAAACCATGGGTTATGTAAATGAGGGTTTAAACCATGTGTTAAGCTAAACCTCCTTTGTGAATTCGGGCCTAAGAGAATATGCAACAAAGGTAATATAGCCATGGAATTATTACACAAAACTATCATTAGTACAATTTCAACTCAAGTATTTTAATGTATCAACAGAAATCTATTCAGTCATCAATAACGAAGAAAGTGAAAGTTTCTGAAATTTTCTGTACAGAGCAATTGGAAGGGGAGCTCGCAAAATATGTCACAACGTTGTCAATTTGTGTTGATTGATCAGATTCAACTTTCTTATATTGGAATTTGATCAAACTTAGACCGCCTGGTTTCTTTAATTGTTCTGCTTCTATTAAAATTTACTTAATATTAGGGTTGACTTCACCTTTAAAATACAAAAACCACCCAGTTCCCACTGGTAACGGCTTAAATTCCATCTGTAGCTAGAAACTTCTTTTTAAGACAAATAGAATGTGGAACACATGTATTCGACTGTAGCCTATTAATTTTTGCGACGACCCAGACAATACTAAATGACCAGCGGACTAGTCAATGAAGAAGACTCTTTTGTAGTTTATAAAACCTGAAACAGAGAAGGGTGTAAAATACCATGAATAAATCTCAGCTGAAAGGGAAAGATAAGAAAGAAAGAGAAAACAGTTACATCAAAATTGAACTCACAAGATATAAAGAAAGAGAAAGTTCTGAACAATATATTTATGTATGCATAGCTTTTATCCCCATTATAAGAATGAAACAGGAAAATTAATAATTCCTGAGAAATAATGAAGAAAAGGAAATCTCCGAGTAGAGTACCTCATGATGACTAATGTTATGTTTGCATTTGAATAACTCTCACCACCAGATCCTAAAACATGTAAAGAAAAACATTTAAAATACCAACAAGTTTTAAACCCATTATCTCTTCCTTTTAAAAGGTGCGTCCAACTTCACCTTCACACTACTTCTAAAGGTTATCTAAATTTAGACTGTAAGCTTGAACTGTGTGGAAAGAATACTATTTTATGGTCTGATGGACTATATCCTAATGATACAATAGGTCTTCAAATCGTGGCTTTCTTTCTCTAGATTTATTGGTAGAGCTATTATCACCCTAGACCTTATCACATTGGCATGAGATAATCCAAGGATTTTAATCCCTCTTTAAATCCATTCAACTGTGTTTCAATACGGATCACTTCTATTGTGTGATGTCATAAAAGAGCTTCTCAGTGTGTACAATGTATGTGGGCTAGCGGTGACTTGTCCTCATTAAAGTATATACTGCAGGAATATTATTGAAACTAAAAAGTTAACAAATAGCATCATACTGTAGGAGGCCTTTGCTGTACTTTCTTATGGATTCACTTTAATACGAGAGGCTGTTACTTAAAAAAAAAAAATGGTTAATTGCAATTATATGGATGAAATGAACATCACAAAATCACCATTACAAAACTAACCCTCCCTCATTTGTTTCTTGCCGTTGTTGCTGTTGTTTTGAGAGGATTTTGACAACTAACACCTTTTAATACTCAAAGTTTCACAAAAGAAAGGCATCCAAACCTTTTGATTTTGACCTGAATTTGAGTAGCATTGGAGGTTTCAAGTAAGATGAGGAGAAGTATGTATCAATGCATGGGATATACATGTACAGGGCAGACTTTCCATCCACAAGTATATTGGAATGATTGGTCGTTTTAAGATGAGATGACCTCTGGGTCAAAGGTGACTTACTTTGGACGGATCGACCTTCTCTGCCTCACTGGTCATAGTGTCCAGACAGTTTTGGATCAGGGGGATGACCTGCCGATGACCTTCCGCGTAAGATGTGTAGAACTCTCCAAGACGCTGGTTCCTCCTCTCATCCATTTCTTGAATTTTCTGAAAATGAAATTGGTGGGAGAAAAAAATAATCATATTATGAGATAGGAGATTGAGAGAGAGGGGGAAGAGGGGTGATGGAGAAAGAGAGAGAAAGAGAGAGCGAGCGTACGCAAGGGAGACATGGGGAACAGGCACTAATGTCCTTTGGAAAGACATTAATCCACATTTGCCACCCTCCACCCAGGTGTAAATGGGTTCCTGATAAGCTTGAGCGCTGGTAACTTTGGCACGATCAGGGTAATAATGTCAAAGCGTCTTAAGCATCATCGTGCGACGGATATGAGCGCTTTATAAGTGGCCATTATAATCAGAAAGGTTGGACATTTCTTTGGAACCAGCTCACAAAGATAAAAGAAGAAAAAAGGAAATCTTACGTTGAATATTTGTGGTATTTTTGTGTAGTAGAAATCTCTCTGCTCCTTGTTTGTGTTGTCAAGCTGCAAGATGTAGTTGTCTTTACATTCACACTTTTGTGAGTTCTTGCCGTTCATGGTGGCTCGATACTGTGGAGGAAAAAAACAAACAATATAATTAATGCAGAACTAGTGGAATAGAACCTACATGTAAAATAATGTAGAAGGATCAAGGACGTTGTTCAGTAATGTTCGGGCGTACCTCAGTTGTGCAGGGCTAGCTGATCATGTATTTACAATGCACAATACCAGGAACTCCAGCCCGGCATTGTGCATTGTGAATAAATAACCAGCTAGCCCTGCGCATCTGAGGTGCGCACAAACATTACTGTGGCATGTCCTAGTGAAAGGTTTTTCCTTCAAATTCCTCTTATACTATAGTTTCACAACAAGTCCTCATAACAAGCCCTTATTATCAAAATTAAAACTCCTAAACAAACTTATAGAACATTCATGGGAACTGGATACCGAGCTAAGCAGAATGAGACAAATTGGATCAACCTAGTAGGCCTACATTGATAAAATGCAAAATCTCTTTTGCGCACATCTTTATTGTGCTTTTATTTGAGTGTGATTTTCAGCCAATGAATTTGTTTGTGATTATCTATTGCAGATAATCGCTAGAAATCAAGATCCCTTTGACCCTTACAGTCTCATTTCAATATGCAACGGCAAACCTCAGCGTTTTTTTGTTATAACATGTAAATAAATGGCAATTGTGCCCAACCAAGTTCCTACATGTATTCCCATGGCTCTGTGTTATAACATACAGAAATGAGTATGACGTCAATTTATTTTTTAGAATGTGGTTTATCTGAACGAGGCTTTAGATACCATTTGATTTGGGTGTGACATCTCCTAAGGCGCGTCTTCATCATCTCGAGATTGCCAAATAGCCCGCTATTTCTGATTTGGGAAATAATCCTGAAGTTAAAAATCGCGTCTTCATCAGCTCGAGATTCGACCTCGAATCTTGAAACCCGACCTTGAGAAATTAGCTCAAAATATTTTGCTCAGCGTTAGCGCATAGTGCAAGTCTTCAGTCTGGTGAAGACGCACCGGACAAATAGCTGGATATTTTGCAAACTATCCCAAGATATCCCGGGATGACAATCCCAACCAAATATCCCGCTAATTGCAACTTCGGGCCGATGAAGACGCAAATTAGCTTGATAGTTTGCAATCGGGATAGTTCAAATAGTGGGATATTTGGCAATCTCTAGCTAGTGAAGATAGGCCTCTAGACTCCTGCCTATTTATTTTGGGCTTGAGATTCAACGAGTTTAATTTGCACCAGATACTGTAATTGTGTATACATGTAGCTCACCTTCTCCACTTGTGCCTTGGTTTGGTTCATATCCTCGTTAGCTTTCTCAAAGTTGATTTTGGAGGTCATCCATGCTTCATGACTGTGTTTATAGGTACTCTTCGTCTGTAAACAACAAAGAAATAGGAGGTCAACATTAGTGATAATAATAATAATAATAAGTCTTGTTTACCCAGGGTAGCCCCATCAGTATTAATGCGGTTTTCCCGGGGCACCCTGCAATCATATATAATATAATCAAGTGTAAAAGCAAGAGATATATTCAATCTATGATATTAATAACCCCAGGAGGTCTTGCAGCTTAGAGAAGATTAAAGCAATATTAAGGATACAACTGTACTGTATACATTGGTAGATCTATTACCCTTGCCTTGCCCTTAGCCTCCCCCCTGACATCCCCTCAAGCTTGGTAAGCACCAAAGGTTGTATGCACTGGCAAGACCACTCCTGAAAATACTTATACTGTATGTATACGAGAAACAGAGTGTGATGTTGTTGATCCGATTGAAAAACAAAATGCAGGAACATTAATATTGTTTTCAAATGTCAAGCATTAATACAATGGGTGTTTAGAATATAGAAAATGTCCTCAGAAAACTTCAAGGCAATAAATGTCACAAAACAAATCAATTGTAGGAATCATTCACATTATGACACATCTGGATATATAGACATTGGAAAAAACTCTTGGTTCTAACTTTCATTTTACGTTTTAAGTTTATGCCAACAAAGCATAAAGGAAATTGAAGTTGATCTTGTTTTTTTCCTAAAACTTTCCTATAGTTGCCTGTAAGCAGAAAGTGATATTAAACGTTAAGTGAGATCAAAAGGCTGTCAGCAAGTGAAACCATGTTATTCATGACTGTTCTCACGCTAATTATTCATGAAAGGTTTCAAGAATAAGCCAAAGGCATTAATGATCCTGGCTGCAACCATTGGTTACATCACTGATCATAAACAAGTTTCAGATCCTGCATTGCTGCACAGGCATGGTTACCGTAGGCTTAGAATACCACCGACAGTGTTAACCCTTTAGCTACTGCATTCTTTTATTCCATAGGCTCCATCTGATTACTGTAGGCAATGGCTTAAAAGGGAAAATGTTCACATTAACAACAGGAAAAAGAGGTTATTTTCTCAGCTTCCATCGGTAGTCTGGTCTAGGAAAGAATTAATTTCCTTTCAGAATAGAATTAAAGCTAGTCATAGTGCCATGCTATCAATGATACATTACAGCTGTCTCTGAAGTTATGTACATGTAGGTACTCAATAGAAAGGAGTGTATTACATCGGTCTTCTTCAAAGGAACCCTAATGCATGTGACACAACTAAAATCAGTTAGTGCTGTACATAATAATAATAGTGGGTTCTTGTCAGTCAGATTTGACCCTCCTGGCACTCCCGATTGTATGTGTATATCTTCATGTTCATTTCCACAGGGGTAATAACTGGAAGAACCTCAAATTTTTCCCGGCTACAGTCCAGGAGACCCACAGCATAGACTACATCAGCCAACTTCTGTCAACTTGTCTGTGGATTCACTAGACCTACAACCAGCGAGACGGACAGTCCAAAAGACCGAAAATTTTGAGCTCATTGATCTTCTAACAACTTTTTTAGCGTTTACTTGACCGACAGCCAACAAGAATGAAATTTGGCATTTTTCTATCTTTCCATAACTATCCTTGGTTTTGTCATGGACTGTCGGTCTTGTGCTCAAGTGGCTGTCTTGCAACTCTCAGGCTTGTAGGTCTTTCTCCCATTTTCCCTTACCCTGTTCCACAAGGGCAACAGCTGAGTAGGGAGGGACCTCCCTCGTTCCCTGTGTTTTCTTACCCCTTCCATCTTGCGGATGGACTTCTCTAGGTTGTTATCATCTTGCTTGAACTCCTGTAGATGTTTCTTGCGATCGCTCCTCAGCTCTGAGATGAGTGCTTGGACCTCCTTCAGGACATTGGTAACCAGGTACTCTCCGATCAGTTCATGCTGGTTGGCGATACTGTTCACCTCAGAGAGGATCTGTCTGAATGCGTGAAGAGCCGTGTACCTTCAGAATAGGGAGAATTAAAAGAACAAATTGAGCTTGCTCTATCTGAACTTGGGAGCACAAAAAATTAAACAAAACAAATAATACAAAACAATACAAAACAATACAAACAATACAAAACAATACAAAACATAACAAAACAACAACAACAACAAACAAAAAAACAAAACAAAACAAACAAAAACACATTAAACTTCTTCTGGAGGGAAATAGAATGAATCAACTGGCCTTATTTTTATGGTAATATTCCATATTTTGACAGAATCCTGAATGTATACATCATCATACATGTACATGTACAGTATGTATAGCTATAAATCTGCTTTATATGCAACTCCTGGTGATTCAAGAAAAATGACATTCAGTTCAGAAAGGGGTAAAGGGGTAACACACGTTTCCCAAAACTCATTGACAACACTGTAATATGAATAGAAATTATGTAAGAATTCCACACCACTGTCTGCTTCTTCATATTACATCTCCGCTTTGACCGACTTTGTCAATATCAATTTCCTTTTGTAAATTAAAATGTATCTGAGCGGGGCAACTATTTCAAGTTGAATTATGTTAATTATGTATAGATCTTGATGAAAATGACTTCCAAAACAACAACATCCCCAACATAGCATCTGATTTTATTCACTGCAAATTATTTGATTCGCTCAACCTTAAACCCTTACATGTATTCATGTCATCTCTTACATGCCTTGGTATACTTGAAGAGGGATGGGCTGCACTTCATACATTTTTTCTCACGTTGCGGTTGTAACAAGATATCCCAACTATGTGATCATGATCGAATGACACCACTACCCGAAATAAACAAAAAAGAATCAGTACATGGTGTCTTTCTTTCAGTAGCCTCATTTACATTGCAGAAAACCCAGCTTGGAAAAACATAAATTTTCATTCACACTACTGGAAAAAATAACCATAAAAACCATTGGTGTTTGTTCATTCTGGATTTTGGTGAGTTGTGCACTTGCGGTGGGAATCTCAGGGGAGGATTTTTCAGAAAACTGGTCACTTTGTCAGAGTTTTCAAATAATGTTCAAATCAACCACAACTCTTAACCTTTATAACTTCCTTATAAATATTTCATCAGACTTTCCTCAAACTATCTTTAAAGGCATCGTTTAACATTGTTAAATCTGAGATGCACGGCCCTATGTGTCCAGTGTCTGTGATATGGTGTAATATTGAAGCCCTAAAAAATGATCAAGAAGTGCCTCAAAAAAGTAATAATCTTTGAGTGACCGGTTTACCATACTCGTTTTCCCCAATAGACTGTAGTGTTATGAAAACCGTTTGGTGCACGGTTTTCAAAATTTGTAATTCCAATCATAAATATCTTGATAATCAGACAGGCGATTGGCTTGTAAAAGTCACTGGGTTTCTGACTGACCTAAAGGTTTATAATTATGATTGCAGCATGAGCTAAATCCAGGATTTTGTTTCAGAGTCTGAGAAAAAGTTACCGGATCCCTTTAAATGTTTTACTCTTATTATATCTGCTTTATCAAAATCTAACTTTAATTCAGGGTGGACTTTCCTTTGAAGACTAGGAGTGTATAATGATCCATAGTGATTTCTCTGCTCTGTGAAAAGGGTCATGTGACTAAAACCAAAACCAAGACCACACACTGAAGACTTACTTGTAATCTTCCTCTTCTTTCTTCTTTGGTAAGTAGTTCTTGTGTAGCTTCCTGAAAAGAAACAAAATGGAAGAATATACGAGAGTTAGAAAGTGGCAAAGGAAGGGAAGTAGTTTTCAATTTAGTTTTTATCTAAAAGATCATACGTCGTCTGTTCGGAGCCAGAAGGACATTAACTCTGTGTAAAATTATTTGAGGTAACGCTTTTCTGGCTCTAAACAAACAACATATCAATATTTACAAGTACATCATTAATCTGCTATTAAACAAGTTGTGAAGATCATAGTGTCTGTTGAAAGCAAAGAGGGTGTCAACTATATTCTATACATAGTTAATGCCCTTCTCATGTTTTTGAACTTTAGATTCCTCTTCTTTATTCTTTGTTATGTAGTTCTTGTGTAGTTTCCTGCGAAGCAAAACATTTGAAGAATGGATTTGAAATGTCAAAGGAAGGGAAGCAGTTTATGGATCTCACTTTTTTTTAAATCTAAAATTCATACTGTACATATTAATTTTAATATTACCAATCTGCTAATAAATGAATATTATACATGTATCGTCTATTGAATGGTGTTAGAAGTAATTTAACAGAATAAATATCTGACTTTCTGGCTCTCAGCTGTCAATATTTATTATTACATATAATGATGTACATGTGTATGTGGATTTTAACTTTCCTGATGAGTTTCAAGGAAGCATTTTTACTCCCTTTTCTCACTGAATTTGTGCATCTTGAAATCCAAAGTTCACCCCCCCCCCCCTCTCTCTCTCTCTCTCTCTCTGTTTATTAAACAAATGAAAGGTTACACAAATATTTCAGATCCTTTAGTTTTCCTTTATAAAACCTGTCATATTTTCACAGTGGGCTTCAAGTAAATGACTTTTTGAAAGTTGTCTTTATTCCAAAAATAATGCAGAGAATCACATGCTACATACATGTACATGTATATACTTCCTTATTATTACCATGAGCCTTGCCAATATGAGTTTGAGACATGGTGGCAGTCAACCAACCAACGCCTCCATATAGACATACAGTACATGCAAACCTACGTCAATGTTTTGTGACGACAATAATGACAAAATAACATTTCCTGAACGAAGGTAGAAAAGATCCTGCTTATTCTACATTTAGACCTACAATATGTACATGTATGTACTGTACATGTATACATGCCTATAATCAAGCAAACTTAAACCATCTTCCTTCAACTATACTGTATGAAACTGTGTCATTGATTGTATTTAGGATTTGGGAAGGTTGTTCAGATCACAGCGTTACTTGACTTTTACAGAATATTTAATATTCTTTTTAAATATTACATGATTTCTGCAGCAAAACAGATTAGAAGCAATATCTCTTTAGAATTCTCTTTTAGTTTGGGTTCTCCAGTTATTTTGCAAATACTGTAGACCAAAATTGATGCCAGCAGCAAATATTCAGCTTAGTTTCCCATTTCTTGCAACAAACCAGGGCCCCTAACACCATGATGTACAATTAATTGATTGTTCAATCGATCAATCAAGCATAGGCCTTAAGGCTGTGCACAACAGTGTAATGAGGTACCCGAGTACACTCCTAGGCTCACAGGCGAATACTTGAATATTCGGACGCCATGTTTTTTTATAATTTTTTTGATTTTTTTTGAATTTTTTGATTTTTTGATTTTTTTGATTTTTTTGCCACTACCATACCATTCGGCAGTTTCCCAGGTCCCTCGCCAAAAACGCATGCAATTTTACTTCGAGTTGCAGTTGAAGGCGCCGATTTAATAAGAATAATAACAGTAAACAATGCTGTTTTAAAAACCAAAGATGGCAGAATAATCCATTTTCCTCTAAGTCCAAACAGAAATCTGGACATTTGGTCCCATTTCTGAAAGGTGAGTTTGACAGTGCTTGAGTTGGGAAACATTTTTACAGACAGTACCATGCCAGCGGTCGCTGCTCTCCCTGGCACGGGTAAGCATGGGCCTGGACATTTTTTTTTTTTTTTTTTTTTTTGTTGCGGCCGAATATTCGGGTACGAGAAATCGTACCCGAGTAGTTGTCAACCGTGCGGGTACTCGAGCATTCGACTACCCGTCGCAGCCTTAATAGGCCTACAATCTATTGTTAAGCTTTGTCTTAAAGGACCCGGGTCCCTTTTTACACGTACAATAACTAACGACCTTCTACATCTCACAAAACAGCCAGTTGGCAAAATTGCATGAATAGCTCTCTCTAGAGACGAACTTTCTCATGAACCCTCATCTAACAAGCTCCTGTGTAGCTGACACAGAAACCTATGATATCAAAATAACAATATTATGGATAATCATTATAAATATTGGTATCATATGACTCCAACTTATCAAGAGTCAAGTAGTTATCTTCATGAGAGTCATCTTACATTGTCTACAACAGGGGGGTGTTTCACAAAGACTAAGAACGACTTTAAGTTGGACTTACATGTAACTATGGCAAGCCATTTATGCCACTGGTTGCTCTCACCATTATGATCTTTAGATAATATATTTTCCTTAAATATTGAATTATCAAAAATTGTAAATTCTGCAGATTTGTGACCCTGATTTGTATGTCCCTTTTTCTCACTTGTACATGTATTTGCTTTACATAAGAACTATTCTTTTTTTAATAGCAATTATCTGATCTTAAACATTTACGTTCCCTGTAAACAGCTCCATTTCTATGTAATTTTGTGATATGATTTTTGTTCCAACTGGTATTTGCTACTCACTCACCAGTTTTGTCTTCTTTGGAATAATTTGATGTTTTTAAAAATTGACACACATTCCTTGTTATTATTAACCTCAACAGATATCTGTCATTCACGGCCCACTATTACTCATTGGATGAGTGAATCTGAATTGGAGAAATCACATCATGGTTAGAAAAAGATGGATTTTGAACAATAGGGGTTGTTTGAAACGAGACAGCCTTGGCAGATCTGTGCTGTGTATGATCATCTAGACTAGAGCTGGGATCATCATTACACTGAAAGCAATGAGTTGAAAAATGAGTGGGTTTCCATCATTTTTTTTGTGCTAAATTTGCAGTTGAAGAAATGTGACATATTATATAGGATGTGAGATATTTTTTTTTCTTTTAGAAGTAATGCTCATGCTATTACAATCTACCTATAAATAAGACAACAAACTTGCTTCTTTTGCAGTAAGAAACTTTCACAAATATCAACTCCTGTACTGTTAAAAGGTATTACAAAGTTTTGGGAAATTTTGAAAAATGGGTGGATAGTGATTCTTGACAATTTTAATATATTTGGATGCCATTGTGGATGTATTAAAAACACCAGAAATTGTAGCCCCTAAAACACTTCTGCTTTCGAGAAAAATTGAATATAAAGATTTACCGGTGCTCCCAGTAAATTATGATAAATTTCAAATAGCTCCTACGGCCGTACAATGGTAGCTGCGACCATGAAAATTTCAGAGTATGTAGTTGTGGTATATAATTTCCGAACGAGAATAGCTAATCGGTCGAATTTAGTCAATAAACATTGTTTTATAGCTTAATTAATATCTTGACCTTGAGAGGGAGCTATTCAACATAAAGTGTTCATTATTTACAATTTCATAACTTTAGAGTCGATTTCGACCGCGACAACGATCACTGAATATTGTAGGATCGTATATGCTTCCAATATGTTATTTTGAACCAAATTCATGACCCCATACCAAAACTTTGTATTACCTTTAAATAGCACTCGCAAAATTCATGAAAGTGTCTGGTTTCACACTATATAATCCACTGTAAAAACAGATTCTTTGGAACAATTTAATAAAAAAATACTTACTTGAGTTGGCTTGCATATTCAATCTCAATTTTCTGCCTCTCCTTGACAAAATTGCCAAACCTGTCCACATAGTCTATCCCCCTCTCTGTGTGTTTCTCTAGATTACTTATCTGGTCCTATAAGATCAGAGACAAAAATAGGAAAAAAACAAGATGAATGTCTTGTCACAGAACCATACAATTAAGCCTCTATCTCACAAGGAATCATGATAAAAATAAAGGTAGATATTAAAGGTAAGATAAAGAGACCATACTAGTCGAGACTAATAATAACAATAATATTTAGCTTCTATATAGCCTTAGAAAGATTCATACTTTTTAGAAATAAAACGTTAAAAGAGTATTACAGAACTATTAAAATAGGGATAGAGCAAGAAAGGGGATTACAATTACATGTCCACATTACATAATAATAACACATCACAGATAATACGATATTAATATGGTGCTAAAACCTTTCACATGTCAAAGGTCACACACCTACACATTCAGGCGACATGAATATATATAAATATACTTCACATCACTTACATTTAGATCAATGGACACAATGTCAATAGTCGTCAATTGTATTAAAGATGATGAAACACTTCCTTCTCTCACATCCACCACACACACCCACACTTTCTATGAAAACCTTAGAATGTATCATCGCCAAAATTACCACAAATTTCACATTCTTCGGCATGTCTGAAATTGGGGTCATTCACACACAGCCAATACATTGATATGAAGAAGTAAAAATGAAAGTTAATTATTGTTAAAGGAGGCCAAGCTATACATGTACATGTATAAATTAAGTATTTGTTACTTAGCAAAAAATTACAATGCTGTGAGCAAAAAAAAAAATCATCTTCATTTATATAAAAACCTCTACAAAAGGTCTTTTAATTCTGACAACTACTACATGTACTTGTATACGCATCTACTACTTGTAGCATGACTATGTACATGTACATTGTACATTTTATATTTTAGTGCAATAGACATTTTTCTCCCAGATAATTACGTGTGCATAAAAGGCCTTCGTTACAGTTCAATTGTAACCCCTCAGGTACATCACAAATGATGACGAATTGTATGCATTGAAATGTAAAGCCTCCAAGGTTGTAACACTTGTAGATCGCCCATACAAATATATGTCTCTAACACTTCCCCAATGAAACCACATAGATAAGTACATGTAGGCCTATAATGTATGCACTTCACATCTTCCTATCGCATGTGGGGGTGTAATTCAAGCTCAAAGCTAGCTCATAGCGGGCTCAAAGCGGGTCAGATAGGATCGATGAATGGACACACAACCTGTGGCTGTCAGTATACACCCCCTTGATGTCTTTACCCCCCCTTGATGTCTTTACCAGTCAGTTCTCTCTTCAATTGCTTGAAGAAAGTCCTTCTACATGTACCGTACATGTTTAGACCACAAGATACAGGTACATGTACACTGAAGAAAAAAATAAGACTTCAAGCATTCTCAGAGTTCTAAACGTTTGGAATTTACATACTGTACATGTACTGTACATGTACATGCTGGTTCTAAGATATCGAAAAATGTAATTATGATAATAATAATATAATAATGCATTGCTTTCGGAGCACATAATACACAAGGACCTTTATCCATGGATATACAATTGATTTGTTATAAGTATTAAACCAGAAAGAGAGAGAACAAAATTATTTGTATTAAGATGGAATTGATATTTGCCAAATTTGTAAAATTTGTAAAATTTGTAAAATTAAAGTGAACGTGCCTTTGTAAACCAGGAGAAGCATGCCCAAAATATATTACTTTATGTACTGTACTTAATTTTAATGTACATGTAGGAAGTATCTGCCCTACAAATGTACGTGTAGCCTACAATGTACTGTAGCATACAGCACAACCAAGCTCATGGACATGTAGCATAAGGGTTGTTTCTCTGGCTACAAGCTTTGAAGGTGATAGAAACTGTCATAAAACTGTCGCAACCAAACTATAAAATGACTGTAGCTATATCAGCCTGGGTGACGGCACTCATTCTTTGCCTACCTACAAGCATATCCACCTCACCTCGTACCAAACCAATATGAATAATGATTCAGGAATTTAGAGGTTAAATATTAACAATAGCTGTTTATACTGCAAGCAAAAACCTTCAGTTTTTCTCGGATTCCTGTGTTTTGTCAGAATAAATATATTTGTTTGTATTTGTAGATTTTGTCTGAAGCTGCTGTAAAGCAAGTACCTATAAACATGAAACTTTAATATTAATCAACATGTAAATCAACATCTACTCGTATTGTACATGTAGTACATGATGCATAAACCTTAACATTATGATTAGAGCATAACAGGTAGGCTTCATTCTCAAAGGAAATATGGACTGTTTAGAGCCAGAAGGGCAACTGTGTTATAGCATATTGACTTAATAACCTTCTGGCTCCAAACAGATGATAAATTTTGTCCATTTGTGTAAAAATGTGGAGGGTACAATGTTTTACAAACTGCTCCAATTTACTTCCCCCAAACTGTCAAGTTTCCTTCTGAAATGCTGCAGAAACATCAACTGCTGGCCAATAAATTGATCCTTGCAAATGTCTGCAATCTTGGGGGAAACTCCCCATTTCTTTGATAATCTTCTCGACTCAGACACAAACAATAGATACCATGTGACTAAGTTCAAAATTGAACTTTGGGCTATTTGATAATGTTTTCTGACATGTTTATGTATCCAATGTTCTGTGCCAGATGGGTGTTAATTGTGCATAATGAACGGACGATTCATTCTAAGCCTGCAAACAAAAAGGTGTATTCCCAATTGCTTCCAGAGGTGCCTTCAAAATAGGCCTGTTCTCATCAGCTCGAGATTGCCAAATATCCTGCTATTTCAACTACCCCGATCGCAAACTATCCAGTTAGTTTGCGTCGTCATCAGCCCGAAGTTGCAATTAGCGAGATATTTGGTCGGGATAATCATCCCAAGATATCTTTGGATAATTTGCAAAAAATCCCGCTATTTGTCCGGTGCATCTTCTTAAGCCCGAAGACTCGCACTACATGTATGCACGAACGCTGAGCAAAATATCGCGAGCTAATTTGTCAAGGTCGAGTTTTAAGTTTCGAGGTCGAATCTCGAGCTGATGAAGACGCGATTTGTAATTTCAGGATTTTTTCCCAAATCAGAAATAGCTGGCTATTTGGCAATCTCGAGCTGATGAAAACAGGCCTAATATAACCCCATTACCAGAAACTCAACTGTATCTTTAAGGATGTGGGTTCAGTCTGGAAATAACAAAAGACGTCTTCCTGATGGGATTTCCTTCCTCACTGCAATGTGACTCAGCTGTAGAGCATTCCAGATTACACAGTCACGTCGTACATTACAGTGGAAAATCAATTTAGTATGAACAACCGTGTTGGATCGCACAGGTGTGATAAGCCATTCGCAATACACACTCAAGTACCTGTATACTAGGAATTGACAATAAATATGATTCATTCGATAACCATGTGTCTTGAGATAGTTTTGGTTAATTATTCTGAGAAAACATGACCACCTCACATTTCATATTCTGCAGAAGACAAGACATCTGACATGCCATGTGAAATCTGTGATCAAAAAACCATCCTAAAGACTTTCAAGATATCAACTCAAGGGACATTCCAATACCCTAAATTACAGACAGAAATCCAAGTTTGAATTTGTAAGCTCTCAAGATAGCTGTAAGAGCTACATGTACAAACCATTATCAATGGAAGTATCTATAGGCCTTAATTGCTTCTAGTAAACAACCAATGAAAATATGCAATATGTCACTGTTTTCTACACCTATGGGGATGTGTAAATATATGCTAACTGTTTTTTTCTGTCGATGTGATTTTAAAAAGTTTTCAAGAGTTTGTAACTTTGTATGTACATGTACATCGTTATTTTGCTGCCTCGAACAACCTATCTACAGCATGGTAAACAATTCAGTATCAATTAAAATCTGTTTCTCTTGAAATACCATCCTGTTTAATACCAGAACTCAAGATTAGCTTTAATGACTCACTAATGATTACTCACCAACGATTACATGATTAAATTTGTATGTACGCATCTACAATCTACAGATAAACTAGGATACCTACTGTAGAAAGAAACAACAAATCCATAAATCTACTCGGACTTTCGTATCTGTTGGGCTTAGAAGAAAGTGATAATTTACACTTTCTTCTTTTAGTTTCTATCAGCCATGTGAACTCTTGCGGCTTGTCTGTCATTTAGACGAGGAAGTTGCAGATTTTGTGGTGATGCTGCACGATGTTGGCAGGATATACGGGGTAGAGGAAATGATTGGCGGAGGGAGGGATGGAATCAGAATCCCAAAGCTTGGATTTCTCTAGGATGATTTATTTGTCAGACTAGAGATTAAATGTGAACTTTCATGTTCCTGATTACATGTATCCTCCATGAAACATTTTCATGTAAACGTAGGTCTACAAAATTTGTTAAACGGTAGCCTCACACTGCCAGGTAATCTTGGAGTAACTTGGATTGCCCTGGGCTTCAAATATTATGTGAGAAGACTAGTAGACATATTTGTATGCGGACAAAAGTGAACCAAAGTTACGCTGACTTAAACTTGCCTCAACCCTAACCCTGTGCAGGCCTTGCTACGAAATAGTAATTTCCCAAACTATTTTCAAAATATATATTCTCAAAACAATTAAGTTTTTCCTGGGGACTCGGGGTGGGGGTGGGGGAGGGGTGGTGGAGGGGGGATGTTATTGAAATAATACCTGTTGCTTGAAATCATGTTGGTTTTTGTCTAATCATATTTTATAATCTATTACAACGTGTGTGAATAGTTACACACATCAAAATGGCCTTGCTGCGATTCTTTTCAAATTTGGTCAAGTGAACTTTAGTTCTGTCAATGGCTTTTCAGATTCAGTGACCTCATATAGAAAAGTGCACAATACAAACCTAACTCACCGTGCATATACAGATGTATACAAGACTATATTTTACAAGTCTGTGAATATTAAAATGCCGGTTCATAATCATAATGCATGGCCTCGCAATGACTCAAGTCAAGTTGACATGTATTATTCAGAGTATAACCCACCCTTGTGCCACAAACAAAGCTCAGAGGCATTGAGCTGCAGAGGCTTTCATACTGTACATGTAGGTTAAGGTATCTGGATTGTTATTCGATCTACAGAAAAAAAAGGTTTATCCTCGTTTGCGGGCACAAACCCTTGTCCTACGTTGTGTGTAACAGTGTCTGAATTATAAGACTACAGTAGGCTATGTACTTTATAGGCTGTTCCTGATTGACACGGCCAGAAAAAGAAAGATTCAGGCTCTGTGGCAAAGGGTGTCAAATTAGAGTCTGTGCTAGCAGACTAGGCATATAACCAGGTTGCAAAATTGACACAAGTATGCTTACAAGTGGATCAATACATGCAGTTCAATATCAACTCTAGGCCTACATGCATGTACATGTATCAAATTATATTGGTATACAATTTCTGAGTAAGATTACAAACATATAAATAATCATACCCACGTTTATATTGTACATGTACAATTCTTGTCTACAGTACAGGGCTGTAGACACATTGTCTTCTTTGTATATATATATATATATATATATATTTTTTTTTTAATGACACACATTCCTTGTTATTATTAATCCCGTCAGATATATCTGTCATTCACAGACTTATTGGCTGAGTGAATCTGAATTGCAAATTCTGTTAAATGAAAAAAAGCAGCACCGAAAAGGCTGGCACAAGTAGCCGTTTGTACAAGAAAGAGTGATAAACAGGAAACAGAAAGAGGTATTAAAGGAAAAGGCAATTCAGAGTTCAAGCAGTCCAAGCCAAGTTCTGTCCATGTAGGCCTACTTCACTACTGCCATCATGCTTTTAGCATTAGTTGAATACAAACATGTATAGATCATGCAGGATGATCTGCTTCTTTTGTCATACGACAGGCAAATTTAAGAAAAAAAATACAAGGTTGGAAAGCCAATAGCTTGTGTTCCTTCATGCCTCCCAGGAACCTTGAAGCATGTTTTTTTTTAGAGGCATACAATTATTGCAATTTCACAGCACTTTAACAAATTAACTTTCTTGATGCAGTAGAAAGTGATAGCAGCCAAAGCTGTATATTAAAGGAAACCAAAACCTTCATACTAAGTTACTTTTATTGTAAAGTTTAAAAGATTTGAATAAAATCAGTGAAAATTTGAACAAAATCGGGCAAGAAATAAGAAAGTTAGAGCCTTTTGAAATGACTAGTCACTAGAGGGCGGTATTCAATTTGATGACATCATCTGTGAACAACTCTCCATGCCCTTTGTACATAAAATTTCACAATTTTTTTGTTTTCTTCGTATTTATTTGTGTTCTTGATCCGACTTCATAACATGTGAAGTAGAATATCATTTTGCATTCTATATCTTGCTTTCAGGGGAGTACATTATCTCAATCACAAGAAAGAAGGAAAAACATGAAATTTGATGTACAAAAGGCATGGAGAGTTGTTCACAGATGATGTCATCAAATTGAATACTGCCCTCTAGTGACTAGTCATTTCAAAAAGCTATTACTTCCTTATTCCTTGCCCGATTTTTTTCAAATTTTCACCGATATTTTTCAAATATCTTAAACTTTACAATAAAAGTAACTTGGTATTAAGGTTTTGGTTTCCTTTAAAGGCACTGACACATTCAAGGAATTTATTTCTCCCGGGAATCATTTCCTACATGTACACCTGGGTCAAGAATGGCAAATGGAAGATTACTTCAGGTAGGGTACAATGGTTCAAGAGTGTCCACTAAGATCAGAAATGAATGAGCCAGACATAGACATGTATTCAAAGACTTAGGAACAGAGAGCTCTATCATTTAATGCAAATTACCAGAGCAATGCCTGTCTGCCTGCAGTATGGCTTTGAGTCCTGAATGAGAGACAAGACAAATGAACAAAGCTGTAGTTTACCATGCTGATCAGGTTTCGATATCAAGACTGTCCGTCCGGTCCAAAGACACTTTCTTAACGACGCCTGCACAGATCGATCTCAGTACTTCCCTACAAAGAACTGTTCTTGATAGAACTTGGATTTATTTCATGCACGTTCTATGAGTAGGTGTACAAGGACTCTGTTTAATACTCACCCCTAGAAGGAGATTGATAGCCTGTCTGTAGCTAACCGTAGGTTCCATGGGATTCGGAGTGGACTTGATCTTCTCCCGGTGAATACTAGTACGACCCTTCTGTGGGGGCTTCTGAAAAGCGGACATCATTACAGGCTGCCAATGACAATTCGGTTGATTCCACGGTTTTGGTCTAAACTCACGCTCAGGCATTCAGATGGATCTGGTTTGCTCCTTAATCTAGGAACTCAGTTGATCAATAACTGGTCTAAAACAATGTCCTCAGCATGAAGGCCTACAACACTTGATATCGGTCCACACCTCTTCTTTATAGCACACAATGTTAATGGAATTTTCACTCACAAGAATGAATAGGACTGCCAGGAAAGGGTCAGGCTACAACTGTATAACGGCTCTGTCTGAAACCTAGAGAGGTACATGTAACATCTAATCCTCACATCTACAACATCTCCAGGTGAAGATATTGGTCAGGTGGATTCGAGCTCATCCTTAAAACCCCGGTATTTATACAAAGAGCACTCTTTCCTTGATATATGATTTAGATTGGAAGTACAAACTGGAATATCCCTTGAAGTTGCTGCACAGAATTGACTACCCCTTAGAAAGAGAGCTTCAGAACTGCTGTGACAGTATATCTCTTGCTGTCACGTATTCCTCAGTCTTCGAAATAATGGCTCTGAAGCCCACAAATGCAACTGAAGCCTTCTATCCTTGTCATGAACAGCAAGTTTAAAACAAGATGAACCAAATCTCCCACTCTTAATTCCCATCGGCTCCAGCGAAAAGACAATCAACGAACATGAATGTCTGCAGCTGCGAATCCTTTCGGCCTTCTTCTCATTTTGGAAAACAAAAAACATATGAAAAATGGAATGAAGTCAACAGAACCCCGCTGTTTACTTGGCAAAAGGAAAATACAAGAGGGAGAGAAAAGGAACAAAATCCAGCCTTTGCCTCTCGAGTTTCTCTGATTGGATTAGGAAACATACAGTCATCGTCTGGATTAATTATTCTCTTTTTTTAGCTATATAGGGTGAGGAATCAAACTGTGGCAGCATAGCCCAGGGTGCGCCTCCCATCGTGGGCTGAGATCTGGGGGACCCTGATATCGCAGATGCTTCACTTTTCATAGATTGGATGATGTAATAGGCTGTCTTGTCATTACCGGCTTATGGGGTGCTGCCATTAAAAGATATCTGCCAGATTGCGATTAAAAGGAGACAGGCTTAAAATAACTTCTATGCTATTTCTTTTCTTATTCAACATGAATGTGTATCAATCCATACTAATCAAACATTGATGTCTGTAGCATCAATTTAATCCATCAAGAAGTCTTTAAAAAGTGTTATTTTGTTGTTATTCTACTGGACATTTTCATATATAGTTGAAGGCCGTCTTGGGGTATAAACGGGGGAATAAAATTTGTGACAGAGGAAGAATCGTAAGGCCTGTTTTCATCAGCTCAAGTTGGCCAAATAGCCCTTGTCCGGTCCGTCCACACCAGCCCAAGGACACGCACTATACGCGAACATTGAACAAATTTCTTGTGCTAATTTCTCGAGCTCAAGTTTCAAGCTGATCAAGAGGAGATTTGTAACTTCGGCCTAATTTCACCGATCACAAAATAGCGGGCTATTTGGCCAACTCGAGCAGATGAGACAGGCTATAGAACAGGAATGTTTCAGATCGTCACCAAATGATGCTATATTGAAATAACGCTTTTTAATGACAAATTTGGGCAATAAATGTGTTAATATTTGGGATATTACATCTGATCTCTGTTTAGAGTTTTTACAAAGGAATGAGAAACAAGAATGACATGGTACATGTACAACATGCATACATGTGTACTTCAGGAATTGCATTGCTGCATTTAAAAACCTTCTGCGGGTTACAAACAATTATCTAACTCACTGGATAAACAATGAGACATCATTTATTTGTTTTGCAACAGGATTTGGTTGCAGCTTATTTCATTATAATTCTGATGGCCCACAGCCAACACAAGTTTGCTCTTCCACATGACTGCTTGGAACATTTCATAAACAAAATTCTAGAAGAGAATATACGTGTATGTACATTTAAGTACATTGTATGCATCACATATGGGTCAATTACTGTAAGTTCTGGTAATTCAAATCAAACTGAATGAGACTTGATTAATATGTTCTTCCCCTGTAACATGAGTATTAAACAGTGATGTGTACAGTGTACATGTAGGTTTAATAACGAGGACATTCTATCCATGTTTTACATGAAATTTGGGCAATGAGAGACTGTAAATGTGACTTTGCAATCATTGTTCAATGGTCGAGGCAAGTAACGTACATGTAGATAGGCAGCAAGGTAAACTAGATATTCACTATCATTACAATCAAAATTCCTCTGTGACTCATCTTGTACGACTGTTTGCTTAACTTCAAAACCCATCCACAAAATTACTGTATTGCATTCACTTATTACTAGCAATTGTACACACTTAAAATAAATTGACATCACTGGTGACATGATGTATTTTGACTGATTCCATTTATCAAAAATAATAGCAAGTGTTGTAAACACTACACATAACGACAACATGGCGCTACAGCTTGTATTTTGTTTTAAAATGGGAGTGTTTCAATTCATCACTTTTTATTTGCAGTCCTATTCGACTGCAAACATAAAAGTACATACAAGTACAAATTGTCAATACATGTACATGTGGTACACCTGTACATCTGTTTAAAATCTGATGATTGCATAAAGAGGAGGGGGGGGGGGGTCTTTCAAAACTTTATCATGAAAAGTGACAACACAAAAAAAAGCTTCAAACTTTGCTTACATTGGTTAAATGTAAATCCCCTCTTGAATATGATATGCATGGTGGTTTTTAGTTGGTCCACACAGAGATTTCTGGATCATGCTAGGGCATTATCCTGGGATGATTTTGCAAAACTCTGAATGTTATATAGACAGAAATCTTTGAGGTGGGGGGGGGGGGTGGGAATATCATGATGGGAGTTCAATGAACACAACAGATTGGGTCTTTCCATGGAAAAATACACGGCGACATGGGCGAATTAGCCCTCGAAATGCCAAAAAGAGCCCCCGAAATTGCATAGAGTTCAATGCAAAACAAAAAAAAGAGTGTTATTTTCATGCAAGCAAGCTTGAAAAGTAGCCCCCGAAATTTTTAAAGTATTTTTTTCCCTGGTCAGGTCTTCATGGACGTTCTTGCTCTTTCACAGCAGACCTTCATCCCTTTTGCGTACCAAACTATTTGAGATATTCAACTGACAATCATGTACGAAGGATGATGGAAATCTAATTTTTTTAGAAGAGGAAAAGCAAATCTACATGTACAGTGTATAATAAAATCTTACTTTGAAAGGGATAATAAGTGAATCATGAAGAAAAGTAAAGTGGAACCATATTTCAGTATTACAGGAAAGAGATCAACGATTAATAGCTTACTGAAATATCAAGTTTATTCTGCTTTGACAAATATCAAAATTCCTACTCTCTCTCTCTTGTTCATCTTGTAGCTTTAAATGCGAATGGCATGAAAGAGGCAAATATCACTTAAATTAAATCACTAAGCAAGCACTTTAAAGCACTTAAGAAAAGAGCATGTGAAGTGGCCTAATGCTGCTAGATCACATTCATACAGAGTTTGTTAAACAGACATATAATATCAATTAAGATGAGTCAACATTCGTCTGGCGGGGAAGAAGCTCGAGCACTCCGAGACACAGGAAAATATCAATTAATTGGCAAACTACAATGTGGTATTACAAATGCGACCGATTTAGGAGAAACTTGGCTAACTTTTGATTTGTACTTCCTCCTACAAGTACATCTGCGTCTAAATCTATCGACCTCAAGTGATTGACCTTTAATGCTGGAATGAAGATGGGGAATTAGTCAGCTCATCATTGTACTTCCTGAATGGGGCAAATGATATCAGTTTTTACTTTGTAACTGTAATAAACTGGGATGGGGTCTCTTATGTCCTATGTACATATGTACACTGTGCATAATCTAAAATCTAGCTGCATTTTCAACTGCCACACTGAGTATGACGCATTCGCTTAAAAGCTCTATGTAAATGAACTTTATGCTTTCTAGAGTCAACCACTAATTTCGTAAATTTGAATTTCTCTTATTACATATCACTGGATACCCCGTCATAAATGGCTCAACACTAACTGGCACCCAGGACCGCTTGGCCCCCAGAAGGACCCAAATTCAAACTCTGGACCCCAAGAATTTCAAAATCAATTCTAGGAGTCTTTTGTGCAGACAGACTTTATAAATTTCAAATTAGACCCCCTACTAAAAATTAGTGAGGATCCTCCTCTGATACCACCGAAAACTGACGTTAATAGTTGATAACCATCTGCATGTACATGTAGTTCATGGTCAAACCCCCCCCCCCCCCCCCCCTCCCAAACATGATTTTTACTTTACATTTGTAGCTATCTAGAAGACTTAGGTTTGGCTCAAGCCACAATGTATTTGTGTAATGATTCTGCTCATATTTGATATCATTCTTCCCTCTCAATAAATCAAAAGATAAGAGTATATTTGTGAATTGGAGAGGGAAAGCGGAAGGATGAAAGCCAGGCAAGTATTGTAGTTTGTAATCCGCTACCACATAAAGACAGGACGGCTAGAAAGCAATCAAAATATACCTCCAAGGTATCAATAGGCCTGTCCTCACAATCTCGAGATTGCCAACTATCCAGCTATTTGAACTATCCCGATCGCAAACTATCCAGCTAATTTGCATCTTTATCAGACCAAAGTAGCAATTAGCGGGATATTAGGTCGGGATTGTCATCTCAAGACATCTTGGGATAGTTTGTAAAATATCCACTATTTGGCAAAATATCCAGCTATTTGTCCGGTGCGTCTTCACCAGACCGAAGACTCGCACTATGCGCTAATGCTGAGCAAAATATCTCGAGCTGATTTCTCAAGGTCGTGTTTCAAGTTTCGAGGTCGAATCTCGAGCAGATGAAGACGCAATTTGTAACTTCGGGATTATTTCCCTAATCAGAAATAGCGGGCTATTTGGCAATCTCGAGAATGAAAACGCGCCTACTATGACCTGGCCTCATTCAAGGCTTTTGGGGGTACTATTTAATGGAACTGATTTCTGTAAATAATACTGTGTATGTAAATGACGTCCTCACTCTGCCTTGGTGAGCATTTTCATGTAAACTTAAAAACGCAAGCTAATACACAAGGTGAGCTTGGAACCAAGTCTAGTCTTCACTGCCCTTCAGAGAAACGAGTACCCTATTCAAGCATCCAATAATGTTGTAATATAGCAAAGTGCACCCAATCAATTCAAATTACAAGTGAACGTATGGACATACGAGGCGTGGTCGCAATATCCATTCATAGAATGTGCACATAGGAGGAGGTGCAAGACAGAGAAGAGATGTACTGAACTTGGGGAGGGAGAATGGGAGGGGGGGGGAGAGAGAATTAGAGGCAGGAAGATAACAAGAGAGAGTGGAGAAAAGAAAGGGGAACAAAGGGACGAGCAGCTAGAGATGGAAGGAATGAGTAGATGTAGAGAGATAGAAGAGGGATGGAGAGGTGATAGAAGAGAATGAAGAGGAGGGAAGGGAAATAAAATGAGCTGTCAGAGAGAAAACAACACATTTGTCATCACACTACACAACCACGCAAGACTGCAAATCAAGCCCTCGTGTGATATTTCGCACCATCGCAGCTGATAAAATGCCTTCTTGTGTTACCCCCGGAGCATATTGCATGACCCTGGTTACGGTGAATCTAAAGAATCCCATCGATAATGATCTCTGATTGCCTGGGAAATCTATTAGGACTTGGACAGGACTCGGAGGGCCCACGTTGGATGCACGTTTATTAGTTTGGAAACATAACAGCGATAAATGAGGCGCAGAGGGTCTATAATGTCATCTATGAGGAATCAACAAAGGACGATCCCTAGATCTCTCAATTTAAAACGGTGCAATACAAATCAATTATCTTTATTGGATGCGAGAGGTGGAAAGAGAGAGGTTTGGAGGGCACAAAGAAAGGGATGGCTGGAAAAGAACTCATCCTTTCACCATCGATAAAACCTCTAGAAATCATTGTAATTACATTATCTCACAAAGTCACTTAAATGCAGCTCTCGACTAAACAAGGAACAGTATTCCGTTCGTGATAGATGTTTTGTCTTCACAAGACAAAGACAGGATCAGATATTTATAGTCTCACTCTCAGTATATCCTTCATGTACACTGTACAATGTCATATATCTGCCTTCCTTCCTTCGATGAGAATACTTTGAAAAAAGATTGAAGTATATTGTAAATTTACCAGGTGACTTAAATTCCTGGGTCCATCTCCAAATGAAAATGTAATCAAATTCTGGATTCATAATATTCCTCTTTCTCCATGAAAATAAAGAAGAGATTAAAAGGCATAAACCATTTGACCATGGATTTCAGAGTGCAATCTCATTTCATCTAATTATGTGGTCAATTTGGCCATACCGTTGTTTCCGATGACCCTTTGTTCCTCCTCCTAATGCCCCCCCCCCCCCCCCCCCGTTTATTCACCCTCCTTCTCCTCCTCCTCATATAGCCCGAGTGCCCCAAGCTAGATGTCTAGATTGTATCTCATTACACCTCATCTGCTGATGATAAGCACTTTGTTCGGACGAGACAATTTCATTTAGGGTTACGTGGAGCGTAGAGATACAAGCTGGAGAAGACATGATAGAGATACCATCCTCAAGTCCAAGGCCTGTTTTCATTAGCCTCACGTTCCATAAAAGCCTGCTAATTCTGATCCAAAGAAATTAGCTAATTCATACTTCAGTCGCACCGCTAATGAGAGTTGAAACAAACCCTGATTTAACCAATGACATCTGGTGTTGTTTTATTTTATATTTGTTTTTGTTTTTGTATGTGTGACTTTGGTATCACTGTGAAGGATATAAATAGAGGGCTATGTCACTGTATCACTAGGGATATCACACTTGAGCCTGAGCTTGACCCAAACTATAAGGCCAAAAAAAAAAAAAAAACATGTTTAGCGTCCTGTTCTACCCAAAAATAGGAAGGAGGAGGCCCTTTTTTTTTTTTCTTTCAAAATGGCTGCTCAAAATGGCCGCCCGCCACATTGTCCCTGACAGTCGGGCTATTTTTTCAAGATGGCCGCTGACATCTTTTTAAAAAAAATTTCAACCCCCCAAAAAAAAAAAAAATTGGAGGCGGCCCCCAAAAAGGAAGCGGGCGGGGACGCTAAACATGTAGATTTTTTTACATGGCCTTAATGGCTTGTTCATGACATACATGTAGCCTAACCATTTGGCCAAAACATTGGCAAAGACACACCAGGATATGATCTTGTCTGTTCAGAGCCATAAGGCTCTATGTTAAAGTATATGAGTTTACACCCTTCTGGCTTCAAACAGATGATTACAGGGAAAAAAATACTTTAAACTTTGGGGGCTACTTTTCAAGCTTGCTTGCATGAAACTAACACTCTTTAATTTGTTTTGCATTGAACTCTATGCAAATTTGGGGGGGCTCTTTTATTTCTTTCGGGGGTTAATTCGCCCCGAGCTCCTGAGTATTTTTTCCCCCTGAGATGATACATGTACATGTATGTTCTGTATCTCAGGCTATTTCTACATTTTCCTTCAAGAAGGGGGCTTCTCTTGACTCAGGCTGATGCCGAAGGGGAGAGTCAAACCGGACTCCTTTCCTCAAGAAACACTGACTGGTTGAACATCTCAAGCTTGAACTACATGCAGTTCATGCTAATGGATACGCACCTTTCGATGGTCGTCTTTTAGACGGACGCTTTCAGCACAGGAGGGGAGCACTTCTTTGGCAAATTAAAAGCATTTAAGTGAAGAACGAGTCTCCTCACAGCAGGTTTCACATGTATGGGATAGATTTGATTATTTCATTATTAATCCAATAAAAACTAGTTCACAAGTGTAATCAAATTGTACCGCAATCATGGGTGGTGCCAGGGCCTCTCCTACATGTACACAAGAACACTATTTATAATGTCTTTTCATGCAATTTGCAAGAAAAAAAAACACTATTGAAGCAAACCATTCTAATTTCTTTACATTAAAAAAGGTGTTGTAAGACAATATTCTCTTTTTGAGATTATTCTACAATTGATGTTTGAATTATGTACATTTAGTAATGTACATTGGAAAGTTAGAAACGCCTTATTTTTGTTGACATGTGAAGAATAAAGAAGTTGTTATGGCATCCTGCTTTTACAACTGTATGTGGTATGAAATTGTTCGTCATCATGCCATAAACTTATGTTCTTTATGGTGTTATTGTTTTGATTTGTTTAGTTTTATTTCATTTTTTCCCCAAAAGATTCAGGGTAATATACAGTATGTGTATCATAGGATTAAGTATGATGATTGTAAATGTCTAAGTACTAAGGCTCAAGACTACTATGTATCTTTTATGATTGATGGGTAACAACTAACGACAAACACATACTGATATTCAAGACTTGCCTCATCAAGACAGCATTCCTAAACTTGACAACTTGAAACATTTACATGTAGAGCACGAAAGTGCAACATGCACTTTGATGACAGGAAATGCTTCCCAGATTACACGCCCTCGTTAGAATAGATAGATACCAATACTGTTGGTATCCCATAGTAAAACCAGGATACTCCTTGCCCAACCAGTATTAGTACCAACCATTATTAGTACAAGACTTCCTTCCTACACATGATCTCTCATCTTAGGGCGTGTTCATGCTTCACTTTGTCTGGCCAGAATCAGGCATCTATTACGCGTTTAGTTTAAAACGTGGTTGCGTCCATGCTTACTTTTGTAGAATCACCGAAAAACGGCGATCACGATCGCTGATCGTAAACTCACAAAAAGATGCATTTACAATTTGTAAACGCGTTTAAATGGGGTCAACGCACTGACCTCTAGTGGGTCTACGTAGCATGCACAGTGAAGGTTTGCGAATCCAGCTGGAAGACCAATTAAGGCCACACAAGGAGAATTGCCTGGATGAGCCAGAGAAGTAAGCATGAACAGTACACCGTGGAACTGCGATCACGATGAGCGTTTACGATGAGCGTTTCAGATCGCTCATTCTACCTTCAAAATCAAGCATGAACGCGCCCAAAGTCTGCAGGCACAGACTCTGAAGGCCTGTCCTCATCGGCTCGAGTTTGCCAAATAACCTGCTATTTTCAGACCCGGGATATTATCCCAAAGCTCGAAAATGTGTCCTCACCAGACTGATAGGCTCAACACAAACTAGCTCGGACGGGCGCGAATCAGTCCGCTATTTCCCAAATAGCGGAAACAAGACCACGATTTCTCAGGATATTTTCTTGACCAAATATCCCGCTAATTGCAACTGCGGGCTGATGAAAACCCAAATTAACTGGCTAATTTGCGATCGGGATAGTTAAAATAGTGGGTTATTTGGCAAACTCCAGCTAATGAAGACGGGCACTTAACCACAATAAGCCATTTTCGTAATGTAACCAAATGTGTATGCAGATGCCTTTGTGAAGCGCCTCTCAATACCGTAGTCAGAATTCAAATTGAATACAACTGTACATTAACTATTGCTAGGTAGGCAAACATTATTGCTTGCCCTACCGTACCTAACAACACGTTAATATATGTGATTTACATTCTGGCATTGAAATACAATCATTTGTAACGGATGAATGAAATAATTTATATTGAGGCACTTTATTATAAATGTTGTTACTTAATTAAAATAGCCTTTTCCCAAAGCCTTGAGTATAGCCTCCATGTAGCTCTGACATTCTCTGGCTGTGTCCATGTACAAAGAAAAAGGACACTCTATTCTCTGAAAGCACCATCGCAATTCATTTCAGATGCTTTGAAATTGCAACCAGGCCATGGATTAATGTAGATGTACTTTATAAAACTCTACCAGTAAATCTACAAAATACCAGCATTATTATTGACTAGTGTACAGAGTACTTCATCTGTTTATTGGAAAAATTGCCTGTCAAAAAGACAGACAGTTGCATAATGTACATGTACAATGTATGTGCTGTAAGCTTGTCTTTGAATGCCAGACACACAACTAAACACTTTGGATGCAACTATGTAACACTGTAGTACATGTACAGTTGTACATGTATCTATTTTGGGGGTAAAAAATGAGATATTCTAGGCCTAAATTGTGTATATTTTTGTTGTCAAGGAACTAACCACAACATTGCTCCTGAGGGATATTGCTTTACTATCAAACTCTCTTTACTTGCAATTGAATTATAATCACTATTATTTATCACTTGTAACTAGTTAATTGTATTTGTTTTGTAATTTTGTAATGTACATGTATACTACATGTACATATATTACAGGGTGAACTATATATACTGAAGCTTTCATTAAATACTGTATACCTAGTTGGTGTTTGGCTTCAAACTGGGAATTTCTTGTAGGCGTGTACATGTACATGTAAATGTAGGCATTTGGCCCCACAGGTACAGTACATGTACACTGTATAGCTCATGTAGGCTTACATTTTGGAAGTAAATGTATCACTCTCCTTGACTCGAGGCATTTTAACTGTGAAGGCAAGCATGTAAAACTGTACATTTACGCAACCAGCATCATGGATACTGTACTCTCTACATGTACATTTCACACTGCACACAATGAGTGTTACAACAATAGGCCTCTCTAGACAACTACAAGTACAATGTAGGGTTATAGGGTCTAGATCAGCCCAAACAAAAGCTTGTCAATGACCTTCATTATCAACAGTAATTCTGCATTCCTCTATTGTTGAGCTATTACAGCTTATGTTGTTGTTTCTTTGTGAGCAACTCATCTCTCTGCAAAAGTAAACAATGATGAAATCCCAGATCTATTGAACAGGGCTGCCTTGATTGTTTTATAGTGATTGCTAGTTCGCATGCAATCTCTAATTTGGCACTTTACAACAATTTTAAAGACCTTAATAGATAGCCTAGATCTAGTAGTTTCTGGCTGTTCGGAGCATACATTTACATTTCATACTAATTTCCTCTTGTACATGTAGCTTCAAGAGCTACTTGAGGACATCAATTGCCCAGGTGTCTTTGCAACCTGACCAGGTCTAAGGTTTGTCTATTCATTCAAGAGATCAACCAAGCCACAACAAAAGAGAATAAGAGGGACTATTGGAGGTCTGTAAGAGGAGCTCAGCAAACATGACTTTTGTATTCAATCCATGGACTGCTACTGTTTGTAAACTTGATACTCATATACAAAATGAACACATGTATTGTACTTGTACATAAATGTAGCTCCAAAGCTTTCCACATGTATCAGGTTACTTGTACATGTACCATATATCAGATGGTTGACCTAACTGTAGTACATTACATAAGTTCATGCCTTTATGCAAAATTAAAACTATATCTTCGGCATCGTGTGAAGAAACTGTTTATGAACAATTTCGCTGCAACCTTCTAAAGAGTTTTACATGATTTAACAGGATTTCTGTAAACTAATACTTGAGATAGTGTCATGAAACACTGCTGTGGTGTAGGAGGGAATAATGTGATTCTTTAAATTAAATATCAAAACACAATGCTACAAGTAGATACTGATAAAGAATAGCAGAAATTATCTTGCCTTTCCATTCTTTGTCTGCAAATTCCAAAGTGAAATATGAAGTCCTGATCCCAGGCTTCCCAGCACCCTTGCCTTTTCCCGCATGCTGGGTGAGAATCACTCAAACGGTAAAAAATTCACAATCCAAAGTGAAAACTTGAATAAAAACAATTAACAGCCAGACTTGTACAGTGTAAGTATCTTCAAGAGAGTGAACTTCACAGACAGGATGGGGCTATTGGAGTCTTGGCAGAGAAGACGATAAAAAACTCTTCAAATGAGCAGGAGATACATGAAGTGCATTTCTCTTTCAAGATTACTGAGTTAATCACTGAGTCAATACACATGTAAAAGAGAACAATGTCATCAATTTTGCAGATGGTTTATGTTTGCAATATATATCTTCCAAACTGCTCAAAACAGAAACTCAGATGTTGCAAGATTTGAAAGAATCCAAAATGCAACAATCACTCAATAGTCACAGAACCGATGTACACTGTATGCTATTTTTAATGTGATAAGCATCAACAAAAATCTTCACACAGATTCTACGAAACTGCACAAAGACCAATCCCAAGACCTTCAATAATTCTACAGAGTTCCTTTCGATAATTTCTTAGGAGTCCTGGTTAACAATGCTATAGGAGCAGACATGTCATTTGACTTAATCCTCAAGGATCCCAATGACAACCATCGCACAAATGTGGTACCTCGCGCAGAACACTTCAAGGAAGAATTTTTTTTCAAACAAAAAGATATCCAGGTAAACATTCCTAGTAAACATACAAAGACTGAAACCTTGGTCAAAATCCTTCTCTTACATCCAGCAGAGCTCAAACTCCTGACCAACTTTAGGCACTTCTTGCGCTCACTGAAAACTGCAGAATGCATCAAATTCAATGTCACTCTCAGACTTCTCGAGGGTATCAATTTGGCTAAATCAATATCTCATGATTCTAATTCATAACTTAAGTGATTTACTCTAAAAGATGTCAACTCCCATCATAGGACTACGGTGGTGATGACGTTCCTTGATGCCATGGTTACGTCACGACAAGGGAAATTGGAAGCTCGTCGGTGATCTGGGGCGAAAAAGGGTCTTTATGGAGTCTGAGCAACTCTGATAACACAGGTCCTCTTCCGATTTGAAGATTAGAACAAATTGTGCTTTCTCACTTTTTTCTGATTCCTAAACTTACAATCTCTAAGATCTCTATTTCCAAATTAAGGGCCAATTATATTTGGGATAGAATCCAAATAAATATATTTTTTATTTTTTATAGTTTGCAAGGTGATGCAAGGTGATGACGTCTTGTAAACATGCTTGCCTGAATGGAGAAAACTTTATCTCATAAAAAATCTTCATATCCCATCAACCTCATTAATCGCTGTCTAGTGTCTACTTTAATGTTGTTTTTACTTGTACATTATAATAAAGTTGCCTCTGTCTTAAATAAGAAAAGCGCATTGAAAACCGTGCATATATTGTACACTTCAACATGTGCATACCGGTACTTCATTTCTACTTTAGTAGCCAATATGAAATGAAAGCTTGAACCCATTCTTTCAATATAAAAGGTCTTCAAAGCAAATTTCAGACGATCTCATTACCGGTACTTTGTAAATGACCAGAGCATCGTTTCACAAAATCATCTAAACTACAAGTTCACCAACATCCCTATGAAACACTCAAATTCAATACATGCATTTCAATTGGTTGCCGGTAAATTTGTACTCATGACCATTTTGTGAAATGCTACCCTGGTATAAAAAAAATATCTGAGATTATCTCCAATACTGCAGCCTCATGACGATCCAGCAAGTCCGATTAGAACTTCTTATTTCATCTTTTGACGATTCTCACCAAACATCTGACAGATCTATCCTCACATCCTCAGGTCAATTTCTTGAGATCTCCGCAAGGTCGGCAAGGTCGTGTTGATGTTTGGCCTCAAAGTCAGGAACACCTTAATAGTCACCAGTCAGCTTTAATTTGACATGATTCATCAAAATATTAATCCACTCAAACTTCCAAGCATGTAAATGTACCCCAAAATTTCTGATCTGCCATATCGATATCCCCGTGAGCAGATAATTCTTGTTAATATTATTTCTCCATCGAGGAGAGAGGTGCATGTTATCAAATTTCCTGAAGAATGTGAAGAATCATTTCCTTCAGTTTGCCATAAACTGTCATCTCTTAAATCTTACCATGCTGCTCATCTAAAATGTATGATTTTTAAGATCCATAGTGCATTTCATTTCATGTTTATATTTGTATATTATTCTTGTTGTTGTTGTTGGTGCATGTACATTTTGAGTAACACGTGTAATCTCTTTCTTTGAAAAAAAGGAAATGTTTTTGAGCTTTTATTACTCAGGAGAGCGCTGAATCCACCGATGATTCATTCATGTAGAAACCACAAGAAAGTAAAAAGGAAGAAAAAGAATAATTTTTAAAAAGGTGGAACAGGATCACAACCATATCTAGACAGCAATGTTATGAGGCTGTTTATTTATTTTTTGATGTGCAATTTTATTCACCCTACATGTTAAATATGAATGCAACATGTATCATTTTTCTTCTTGTTTGTATCTCTTGTTTGTCTTTTTATGCCATCTTTAATCAAACTAGATTATCACATGAGGCAGCAGACTGTCTGTGAAGGGTCAGAAAGGCAATAATTCTGTATGAGAGAATAAAAGGAAAATACCCTTCAAGCTTTCCGCAGAAATTATGCGATTGGAGGAGTTTAATAATTTTGTGACAATTGATACAATTGTGAATTTTATATTGTAGAAGGTTAAAACAAATAAGGCAAAAAGCTTGAAAATTTAGGAAATTTATTATTTCAAATACGCTCTGCTATTTAGTATGATTTTTGATTATTTAGGGATGATGAAGCCCCTGTGACTTCCAAAAATATATTACTACATGTAGCTCACATCAACCTTGCTTCATTTATAATTCATTATCAGACAAATTGTATGTGATGCTACCGTAATCGAAACAGCATTCACCCGCCTGTGTAGATGAGTACGCTTGTAATATGGATGCTAATTCATCAACGTCGTACATGTACATGTATGTTCATGTTTTTCATCACGAGTCATTGAGCTTATAGAACGATGGATTCTCTGACTTTCACAGCGCACTCTCATTTTCATCACGCCACATGTTCATATTTCTCATCACAGGCCATTGGGCACACAGCGATATATATTCTTAAACATGCCTGGCATCGCATCTCCTGCGCTCATTTCGTCACCGAGACATGTTTATATTAAATGGCGGGTCATTAAGCACAAAACATAGATTATTCAGTTTCTTTCGTGCAGCATTTTCTACTCTCAACTTAGATGTAAAATGTTCATGTTTATAATCATGGGAAATTGAGGCTGTTTGTAAAACTGTAGATTCTTACACTGGAGGTGCCGGTGAACTCCAGAACGCATCATCCGCTGTCCATTCATCAACGTTCAACACTGTACATGTATGTTCATGTTTGTAATCATGGCTCATTGAACACACAATGATAGATGCTTGGGTGTCCTTCGCACCGCATCTCCAACGTTTAACACCAACCCAAGCAGTCCAGCCAGACGGTGACAACATCTTTGTGTTGGGCATCTTCGTCACCGATGACTCATCAATGGAGCAACCCTCTCCCTCATCATCATCTTCTTCTTCCAGTCTGCCAGACACACTGGGGGATATTACAGGCTTATGGTAGCTAGCTAGAGGCTGGGTCTTTATGAGCTTTGCAGCATCACTTCATTGATTGCACGAATGACTCTCTCAGGGTTATGATGCAGACACAATGGTATCAGTCATTTCTGCAAATATGACACAAGGCTGGTATACAGTATGCGCGGGGGTAGTCTCAGCTACCAGGCAACACATGTAGAGTTCTCTATTTCTCGCAAACTCTTTTTTATCAATTTCACGTGGAGCTTTCTTCCATTTTTCAGGCAATCCCCCCCCCTCCCCCCCTCCCCCTCTCCCCTAAAGAATGAATGAAAAATCATGCTTATTATCAAAGAATATGTACACATGTACAAAGACAAATAAATCCATTTTGTAAGGACTGTACAATCATGTACAATGCACCCTCAAATTGTCCTGAAAAGATAAAGTATTTAATTTACTTGAATAGAACTTTGCAGAAAGTGCTATAAATAGAATCATGTAATACCGAAGGAAATCAAAGCCGAAATGAAATGTCTGCGCATGAGTAGAAAAACGTGGGTAGTTAGTAGTCACTAGTCAGATAAGAAGCACACACAAATCAAGTGAACAAAAGAAGCCTTGCTTCCAGACACTTGCCAAGAGAGATATTAAAGGTAATACAAAGTTTTGGAATGAGGTCATGAATTTGGTTGAAATGAACATATATTGGAAGCATATACGATCCTACAATATTCAGTTATTGTTGTCGTGGTCAAAATTGACTCTAAAGTTATGAAATTGTAAATAATAAACACTTTATGTTGAATAGCTCCCTCTCAAGGTCAAGATATAAATTAAGCTATAAAACAATGTTTTTTTACTAAAATCAACCGATTAGCTATTCTCGTTCGGAAACTATATACCACAACTACAAACTCTGAGATTTTCATGGTCGCAGCTACCATTGTACGGCCGTAGGAGCTATTTTAAATTTTTCAACATTTACCGGGAGCACGGTAAATCTTTATATTCAATTTTTCTCGAAAGCAGAAGTGTTTTAGGGGCTAAAATTTCTGGTGTTTTTAATACATCCACAGGGGCATCCATATATATCAAAATTGTAAAGAATCACTATCCACCCATTTTTCAAAATTTCCAAAAACTTTGTAATACCTTTAAGAAGAATCATTCAAATTTTGGAGTCTGGAATCATATTCCAATCACTTCCAATTGCTTTCCTTCTCTGTAAGCCAGGCTACACTGAGAGTTAATACCTGTATTAGTAATGTTTTCCTCATCAGTAAAGAGTAGAAATTAGGCTTCATTCCACTCACTTGCATTTGTTTGTTCCCCGTAAGTCAGGCTACAATTAGAGTGTAGGCCTAATACGTAATGTTTTTCTAATCAGTACTACTAGCCATGTTACATAACAGTTTGTAATCCTACAGCGTTAATTAGGTCTACCGAGATACAGCCCGTCCAAAGTTCATTAATTCAGCTTGATTTGCACAGGCGTAAATCAGCAGGCCTCCAAAACAAATGGACTGATATTGATTTGCATATAAAGTATTGTACAGGTTGTGATTACAACCTGCTAATATGTACATGTAGATCAATTACAAGCAAGATGTACATTTACATGTACATGTACATGTACATGTACATGTAGTAGGTGAACAATGTACATGTACAATGTACATTGTGTAATTGCACAGAGCATTGTAGATTTACACATAATGGTACTACAATCCCAAACCAAGTAGTGGAAAGAAGGATATATATTTTGTTTCATTTTATCAAGAAGGGGTGACATGCTATTAGAGTGCTAAGTGATGTCTGCAATAAGATCTAATACCCCCGGCCCCCCCCCCACTCAGTGTTATTTAGGGTACGCGTATGCTTGTTCCCTCTTTTTAAAAGGACCCCCTATCTGAGGACTGCCAACATTTCCGAACCCCCCTTTCGAGGGCTTTTCGCGGGCTTTTCCTACCTTGTAGACCCCCTAAATCCGGAAAAATGCTCAATGTACCCCCTAAATTCAGAATAATTTCTCAGGAGTCCAAAGAGATGAGAGAAATAGGAAAAAACACCCCCTTTTTAAAGAAATCTCCGGGTGAAAAGTAAAATACACTCCTTTTTTTACATTTCTCGGGCCGGACTTTGTCGCACAAAAAGTACCCCTTTACCGGACATTTTGGTAACACGCATGCGGTCATTCCGTTCTCGGAGTGGGGGGGGGGGGCGGGCTAATTCCAATTCACTTTCAAACCCACAAAGTCTACTGCACTATTTAAAAAAAAAGGGGGGGGGGGGGCTATGGACTTTGGCTTTAATCTGTCATGTTTCCAGTCATTTCAGGAAATTATTATTCATTCACTGGGACGGGCTAAGAACAATGCATTAATTTTATCTTTTAAATACTACAGGTTACAATGCAAATTAGCAGAAATAACTATTGTATGCACTGCACACAAACCTACTGTACTGTAGCTTACATTTATAATGAGGAAAATCATTTCAAAATATTTTTGTCTGCTCTATCCTCTAATCCTCCCCAGCAAGGCTTCTAATTTAATTTGCCCCCAATAACAAAACAAATCCTGTTTGGAGATAGACAACAAGCCAGAGAGTTATATTTGTAGCATGATGTCATCCAGAACCTGAGTCATGTCACGTACAAGCATGGTCAAATACATGAATATACCCTGCATTATCTTTAAAGAATGAATCAAATATGTGGTGAAAATCGAGCATCCCATTCCTGAATATCAAGATGTTTACAGGGGCAATTTCGCTATTAACATTTCATCGATTCATTTTTAATCAGAGCAAGAAGTTACCAGCTAACTTCTTGATCAGAGGTTCTAGAATACAGAATTCATTGTATTATTGATACCGGTAATTCTCTTTCAGTACTAATTACATGAGATTTATATAGCGCCATTATCCATTTTAATTAAATGCTCAAGGCGCTTCAAAATATTAGGAACACATAACATCATGACAAAGAATCGTGTACATTTACATGAGAAAGAAAATGCAAAAATGGTGAAAACCCAATTATGAGAAGAGCATGTACAGGTATGTATGTATGTACATGTATGTACATAAAATACAACTCAAACATTATACAAAGTTTATATGTAATGCTTTTCTGGCTCCAAACAGTACATGTCAAGCTGTCTATTCTTTACATTGGAAATCAAATTTATACAACCCAGCATTGTGAACTATCTTCAGGATTGGAGGAAAGTTCTAGCTTCGTTCCCAAGCGTGTCCCCTTGCGAGGAAACATCGAGGAAATGGGATTAGGGAATAGACTGCTGTTTCGGGATGTCCTGATATGGAATCTGAATCGATGAGGATACCTTTAGTTTGAAACGAACCCACCACAAAAAGTGCAGTGTTCTGACCCCTTTCGGACAAATAATCTGGCTGGATCTCAAACTAGATTAGACTTTACCAACAGTGCCTCCTGATGCATTGGACAGGCATGTTCACTATAAAAGTGACCCATTTTTTGTTATCCTCTACACTGCTTTGATGGGATGTCCAAACTTAAAGCCCATCACAAAGTACTTGCACATTATATTGACCCCATTCGGATGAACAAATTGGCTGGATCTAAAACTAGATTAGATCGATCCAACAAGGAAAGGAGGTTCACAGAGAATTATCAGGCCTGGCCAGAACTACAAACTACCGTTGAGGGATATCCTGAATCAACGAAGATACTTAAAGATGGAACGCACCGCAAAGTGTACATGTACATCGTATTGACCCGATTCACACAAATAATCTGGCTGGATCTTAGACCGACTGAGATCGATAATCTGATCTATAATACATTGTACATGTAGAGAGATTCAATGAGGTGGATGATCTAATCTTGATCCTAAAAACTTCTGTTAAAGGATACATGTCGTCCTTGTTTTCACGAAGTGACGGTAGTGAGGAAAATCGTCACACAAAGTGAATGCAATTTTTTTTCTCACTACCGTCACTTCGTGAAAACAGCGACGATGTGTATTATCCCAACTTCAGATAAAGCTTGAACCGGACATGGGGTGGTCTAACTCCCAGTATTAAACAGGTACATATTTAGGTTTGAAACATGTGTATCTAGAAAAAGCAGCCGTCAACATTCCGTAGGCCTCCATTGTAGATGAACATGTTGTCTGTGTTGTCTGTCAGAGCCACAATAGTGTTCATTAAATGGTAAACTACATGTTTATGAGTCAATGGGCGTGTTTATGCTTCACTTTTTCTTGCCGGAATCAGGCATCTGTTACGCGTTTAGTTTAAAACACGGTTGCGTCCATGCTTACTTTTGTAGAATCACCGAAAAACGGCGATCACGATCGCCGATCGTAAACTCACAAAAAGATGTGTTTACACTTTGTAAACAGGTTTAAATGGGGTCAACGCACTGACCTCTAGTGGGTCTACGTAGCATGCACAGTGAAGGTTTGCGAATCCAGCTGGAAGACCAATTAAGGCCACACAGGGAGAATTGCCTGGATGAGCCAGAGAAGTAAGCATAAACAGTACACCGTGGAACTGCGATTACGATGAGCGTCTATGATGAGCGTTACAAATCGCTCATTCTGCCTTCAAAATTTAAGCTTAAACGCACCCAATGCCATTCTGGCTCCAGAGAGTATTTTTATTTTATTTTATTTTCTATCAACAACAAAAAACAAAAAAATGGGGGTGGGGGGGGGCAGAACCAACCATACAAGTGTATTAAACACGGAAGCTATTTTATACAGCTTTATAGTGCATGAAGCCATTGTATTATTTCACTAATTGTGTAAATGCTAGATGATCTCTACAAAATTTGACCTTGATGTGCAATTTTTATTTTTTATTTAACTTCCTCCTTGGATGTACATGTACATGTACATGTACAGTAATAAGTGGGCTTTAGAACATGATTATTTTTTTATTTCCCCTTTAAACACTTGTATTTTATAGTTCCTTTTACACAATTAATGAGGAATTCTTCCTTCCTTGTCTGTAAATAGTAGTAATGGTGTTCCTGCATTTGAAATAAGGCTGCTATTTGTGTACTAAGTAAATATTGCTTAGTCCATTAACTACTGACAAAAGTACATTCAAATCACAGTGAATGAGCATACCGGAACTTGTTCATGTTCAAATTTAAGTTTTCTCAAAATGGTTTAATTCACTCTCATTCAATAACTTTTTTTTTAACATGAGGGCAAGCAGGTATATGTACATGTATGTGACACTTTTGCTTGCCTGAATATTTCAATGAAATGAAACATATTATTAAGGTTATGCTTGCCAACATGAGAAAATGCGATAACATGTACAGGTGTACACGTTTATTTGAATCGAATGCTAACGTATAAGCCTGTAGACATGTACACGTACCTACAACACCACTGCTGTGTTCCGGTTTTGATTGAAAATGTGCATATCAGCACATGGGTCGTAATGTATACATGGTAAAGCCTACATGTATTCAGAAAACATGATTAGAAAAAAAAACTGTGCAATCACTTTTTATTGTGTTTCTATCGACCAATCTATCGTTGACTGCTGAAGCCTGACGGCTAATGTCCCAAATATCGGATTTTTAAAATAAAACTCACTCAACCTTTCCAAGAGAAAAGCATGTTTGCGTAGTCCTTTCTCAGAGGACTTTTTAATTTTGACTATTCAATCATCTAGAAGTAATACATAATGGGTCATTTACTTTTGACAAATGAATGGTTTATGAAGTTCATTACATTAAACTCTGACATAAAAACCCACACAATAACGATTTAGCACTTCTTCATTCTCTATTACCAACCCGCTTTATTTTGGGTCAATACTTACTAATATCCTCAAAGCACTAAATTTGCCCTGCTCCAGCCGGCTGCTTGAATGTTTGTGCGGTGAACCTCATGCACAGGTTCTGCTGTTTAGAACCAGTAACATGGACAATAAGCCAATATCACTTTAGCAGTTTGGTACTCTATAGGCCTAGATCTACGCTTGAACTCGAGTTTTGTGTTAACTTCTTCATTGTGGCGAAAGGAATTATTAGCCTGCGTAAAACACCCCATTCTCAATACTGTACAAAGGAGGACAGTGGGTCATGCTGCCAAAGTGCTACAGTTAACACTTTCTCTTGTAATGAGAATGGGGTCCTCCTACCAGTCAAAGGATTACACTGCATGCTATGAAAGTGTAACATAAAACCAAATATGACATACTGGAAGGAAGTGTTGAATGATTCTCTATGACAGTTGTGGGATACCTTAGCAGTAAAGTAGCAGATGCAACATCCATCAACGATGTACATGTAGGTCCCTGTGCTTGAAACTTGAAAATTCCTTTAGGTCTTATACTTAAACAGGATGCATTCTTTGAGCTTGCAAGAATCCTGTATGGTATCAAAAGCTGTATCTACTGGAAAACCTTTTCTGGACACTTTAAAGATGTAAATCTACCTTCTACCCAGTTTAGGGCCAGTAATATCATCAAAGCTACATCCGATGCAGGGCTCGACATTGACAGGCGCTAAAAATTAAAGTCCAGACCCCCACAATTCTTTAATTTGCATACATGTACATGTAGGAGAGCTCATGCACACAGGCTGTAGTGTAAAAAGTATGATCTGGGGCCCTTGCAAAGTAGTTAGTGTGGAGCCCTGTCCAATGTACAGTACTATAGATTCTGCCCTAAAATTGTGACTGATTTTATTAAATCGATCACACAAGTCCTCCAATCATTAATCATTTAAATTGTATAAATTTGAAAATCTCTTTGAATTTCGCCAAAAGATCAGATTCACAAAACTGCCATGCTACACAAAATTGATTTACAAAACTGAATTTTTTAAATTCACAGAAGTCGCCACAAAAATGGAAGTTAAGATGAAGGAAAGCTTGAGGATGCCAAGGTTCCTGATAATAAAGCTACAAACATGTAAATATGTACAGTGTACCTGTACAAACAATTGCAATTAATTCACACCATTACTTTTGGAGGCCTGCAAAGAAAAACATCATTCCATTGTATAGAGTTTACATTATTGTTGTTGTTATTATTATTATTGTTGTTGTTGTTGCCAAACTGCTCCAAACATGCATTCAGTCAATCATAATAAACAAACAGACGAGTATCCAATCAATCTACAAATGTAGTACATGTAGTCTGGAGTATGGAATGCTCGCTTCATCATTCATAACATACTTGAGATTCCTGTTGAAAGAGAGTCTGTAAAATGTTTGACTGTATAACGGTTTTCACTGCACTGCAGTAAGAACATCCATCAGGTCATCCTTTCTGACTAGAATAATAAACAATATTTTAAGTGAAATACAGTGTACACTGTTTATGACAAAAAACAGCTGGCGGCACACTCATAAAAAGATGAATACATGTATCCTTATTTGGCTATCATAAAACCTTACACATACAGGGTTATGAATTTATGGGAATGCCTTGGGTGAATAGTACAAGCAAGGCCTGCCTTCATCAGAAGTTGTAAAATAACCCGCCATTTTCAGACTTGGGATACATGTATTTTCCCAAAGTTCAAAATTGCGTCTTCACCAGACCGATATATGCTCATCACAAACTAGATCGGACGGGCTCAAATTACCCCACTATTTCTTAAAGAGCAGGCCGTTTTGGAAACAAGACCAAGATTTCTCTGGAGATTTTCTCGACCAAATAGCCCATTTTGATGCAAACTAGCTGACTAATTTATGAGATACTTTGTATTGAAGGAAATATCTAGATATAAACTGAGAGTGGTGCAGATTTCCTGTTTAATTTCCACTTTGCCAATACCATGAGTTACCATGGGTACATGTACATGTAAAAGGGGTATTACATGTACTTTTATATTCTTATAATTAAAGGACCAGACTAAAGTAATAAGCTATACGTACACATGTACATGTATCATTAAAATATTGTCTGTATCCAACCTTTTATTAAATAGACCTACATTTATTATTTGCATTCAGTACATGAAAGGAGAGCTGTTGTTAACTTCCTTTAATAGCACAAAAGGAAAGGGAAGAGGAAATGATATAATAAAACAGATTTATGTACTTACAGAGTACTTGTACATAGAGTGTATGCTACATGTACACTTTTATACCATGGAGATCTCTTTTTATCTCCATGCTTATACACACATACATGTGCATGTAGGCCAAACATAAATAATTAGCATGTTACTGCCTCTCCTAATTGCCTTTTCTTTTTGTTTAAATTTTGCTATTGTTCCACAAATTGAGTTAAATTAATAAATCATAAAGAGAAGCCATAAAAGTTCATGCTTCATAATATATAGGAAAATATTCTGGCAATATCCATGAATAATTCTCCTCCAAGGAAGTAAAAGAAATTGCTGCGAGTAGTAGTGCTGCCTTAGATATTGATCGCATGGTTCACCTGGGCCCCGTCTTATAAAGAGTTGATATCAATCACAACTACATGTACATATGTACATGTACATGTATGTACATAAGAGATACTGATAGGAGATTGCTGACTTGCGATTGATTGGAGGACTTGCGATTGATTTCTATAAATCGCAACTCTTTATGAGACGGGGCCCAGGACTGCACAATAAGGTTGGTACAGTATCAAGATTGACCAATGATGTACCTTGACGATTGTGGAGAGCCTCCAGAAAATTAAGAAATTGACACCAACCCGTCAGGCTGTTGTGAATTTGTCAGCTGCTTGTATTAAACGTTGTAAGAGCTATATTATATTGTCAAGGCTGATAATGGCTTTTTTACAGGCAACCAATGAATTATGGAGGTAGGATGGCTATGATCTGTGAATTGCACATACTGGTAAGCCAGACAATACAGACATCTAAGGCCATGTAAAATTGATTACATGTTGATCGTCCGGATTTTTTGAAAAAGAGGAGGAGGGTGTACCATGTTATTTGATATTTGATATTTCAAAATGGCCGCTCAAAATGGCCGCTCGGTACATTTTCCCTGACAGTCGAGGCTATTTTTATCAAGATGGCCGCCGACAATTTTTTTTTTTTAAAATCAGAAATAGAGCCATTTTAGCAATGTTTTTCATGTTTTTTTTCTTTCAAAAAAAAAAAAAATCAAAAAAAAATTCAAAAAAAAAAAAAAAAAAAAAAAAAAAAATAACAAATAACAAAAAATAGGAGGCGGCCCCCAAAAAGGAAGCGGGCGGGGACGATCAACATGAAATCAATTTTACATGGCCTAATGCTTGTCATCATAGGAGCAGGGATATTGTAAACTACGTTGAACGATGCTTACAGGGTCGATTGACTTTGGCCGCGTTCATGCTTGATTTTGACGGCCAGAATCAGGCATCTGTTACGTGTTTAGTTTAAAACACGCTTGCGTTCATGCTCACTTTTGTAGAATCACCGAACAACGGCGATCACGAACGCCGATCGTAAACTCACAAAAAGATGCGTTTACAATTGTAAACGCGTTTAAATGGGGTCAACGCACTGACCTCTAGTGGGTCTACGTAGCATGCACAGTGAAGGTCACACAATGCCACACAAGGAGAATTGCCTGGATGAGCCAGAGAAGTAAGCATGAACAGCTACACCGTGGAACTGCGATCACGATGAGCGTTTACGATGAGCGTTTCAGATCGCTCATTCTACCTTCAAAATCAAGCATGAACGCGCCCTTACATACAAGTACCCTCACTGAATTAGCTTGTACATGTACATGTACATGAACATGTGTACTTAAATGGCTAAATTAAAGCGTGAGCCAATTTATGCAACAGCAAAATAGCCCCAACAATGTGCATCTTCACTGCACATGAATAAACTCAAGCTTCCCTGAATTATATATGACAGGGATAATTACACCTTTAGAACTACATTGTAGCAGGCTACATCATGTACTGTACATAAGTAGGGTTTTCTCTCTTGAAAAATTCTGGGATAATGAGAACAGGACACATGCACAACAGACTTAGCGCTAATATAAACAGCATGGCAGATTTAGCACTCGTGAGCTACGTCTGGGGGAATGGCTTGGCATTTCTTGTTTTCATGAATGTCAAGTGATAATTAGTCATCACAAGGATGATGCAGGATGAAGTACAAAAGAAAGGGGGGAACTATCAAACCTCTGAACACATGTCGCTGCTATTTTAAGAAGCCTTTGTCTAGTATACGTTAAAGTAAAAGGAAGATCTCTCTCTGATAATACCTACATGTACATGTATATTCCAGTACAGCAAAGAGTCTGATTCTTACGGGACTAATCGACAATCAACATTCACTTAGTTGTATATTTTGTGTTCCATGTCATTACTCTTCATTTAAAAGAGCAGCATCAAGTAATTCTGCAAAGGGCTGTAAAGAGTGTACTGTACATATAGTTCCAGTATTATGCACTATAAAAGTATAATTTTATACAATCATCATTATTATTTGCATACGTACTGTAACATGTACACACTAGAAAAATTAACACTATTTAAGCATTTTTATATGGTAAGTAAACTCACAATACAACAGTACACCCCTGACCCCCAATCCCCCATGTCCATAATTTAACTCTTAATTATCTTGTATGAAGGCCTTCTTGCAACTACACGTATGAAATCATTTCCCGCAACCAACTTCTATCTATTATCCTAATCCAACTGGAAGTTGTCGTCAGCTTTTTGTTTCTTCATGTCTATATTTGTTTACAAACTGTTCTTTTAATCTATTATTACTTTGGGAGGGAGGAGAGGATTTCTGTCTTCTAATCTGGCAAACATGTGCATGTACACAATGTACCTACAAATGTAAATGTAATTGCTCCCTAATAATCCCTGTAAGCAGGCCTCTCGCCAAGAAATTAAAAACGCGTGGCGCGACCCGAGGGAAAATTTGACCCCCCCCCCCCCCGAAAAAAAAAAAAAAAAGTAAAAATTTGATTTTTTTTTTTTTTTTTTTTTTTTTTTTTTTAATTTAAATTTATTTTTTACAAGTATTACAAGTAATTTGATGAATTTTTAATACCATACCTGCCAACCCTTACGAATAATTCAGAATATTCTGTTTTGGGGGGATTTCTAGGACCAGAAAATCCGGAATTTTCTGATTTTTCAAAAAAAAAAAAAAAAAAAATGATTTTTTTTTAATTTTTTTTAAAGAACGCGTGACGCTAGGTCGGGCCCATCAGGAACGCGTGGCGCGCGCGCCACGCGTTATCTGTGTACGCGAGGGCCATGCCTGTAAGGCCGTAACAAGAATATAACCCCCCTCTACCCCCCTTAAAAATTGGGTCCTCAAACATTGCTGCGCTAGTCTGATAGGGAAGTCACCCTTTTAGATAAAATACATTGTACATGTAGTTCTGTAATTGGCATTGAACTGGGCCTTGACATGCATGGAAAGCATCAGCTAAACAACAACAGGACACATCTAGAGGAAACTAATATAACAGACTGGCAGGAAGGCTAGGATGTGATAACAAGATACTGTAGGTCGCTCATAAATTAACTGATTTTATGCAAAGCACACTACTGGATCAATTGATACCAATCACTACATCATGTAAAGAGTAATAAGGTCGGTGAGAGAGGGTTGGTGAGAGAGGGTTGGTGAGAGAGAAAGCGGGGGTGGGGGTGGGGGTGGGGGAGGAGGAAGAGAGATAGCAGAAAAGAGATGAGAGAGGGATAGGGAGAGAGGGATAGGGAGAGAGATAAGATAGAAAGAGAGAGACACACACACACAGAGTCAGTGTCCAAACTACGCTGTACATGTACAGTATATGGAAAATCAATTAAGCTCCACCTACATGTACACATGTAACAGAAATAATGTACAAAATCATTTCCTTGTTTTATTACATCTACATACCCTACGAGTACGTACATGTACAGTATGTCCGCCTTTGTTGTGTATATCACATTTATCTTCAGCTTTAATAATACAGGGACAGTTCACTGGAAGTCAATAAACATGGCAAACTGCAAAGTATCATGACAATTGTTAATAAGATACGGATGAAAAAAATCATCACGCCTCCTGACCTCCCACTAAAGAAAAAAAAAAGAAGAAAAACAAATTAAATTAAATTAAATAAATAAATATTTAAGAAAGAAATTTATAATAAAAAAATAGCAAAATGCTGATGTGAGAATTGATGACAGCAAGCATCACAAAATAAATGATCTACATGTACATGTACATGCATGCCATGAACGTGCACATGTACATGTAGATAAGTATTGAACTTGACCTGAAGTGGATTTAGAATACTGTACATGTAGCAATAGAGCAGATAACATTACCTATCAAGATATGTAGCGGAATGCAATCATTGCTTGATTAGTTCAAGCTGCTACCTCATCAATCAAAAACAGCTCATATCTGAGCTGCAGTCATCCTCAAATCACTGTTTATCTCTCACTCTCTCTCCATCCTGGCGCAGGCAGAGATTTTTTTCCTTTCCCTTTCAAGCAGCATCTCACTTTACCTTAAACAAGTTTTTCATTCTTTAGCAGAACATTTACAAATTTAGCATCAGCTTGTAGTTTCTGAGTTTGTATCCTCTGCAACTTAACACAATAACAGATGTTAGAGTAAAGTACCCGGTAATCGGTCAGCTCCGGTTTTCGGCCAATTGGTTGGATACATGGTAAAATCACTTTAAAATACATCGCATAATAGCATAACACATATCCCACACAAACCATACCATGCCAGTGTCACTGAAGAACCACATTTGCAATGAAAAATATATCCTAAAATATCACATTTTAGCGATGTAATCGGCGGTCCCGCTACCCAAATCTGAAAAATCGAGTTTCTTACGCGTGTATGTAAGAAATATGGGTACCATAAAATGAGCTTTATTTCAAGTATTTTTCAGATATAGAGCCCGATTTTGTGCTGGTCGCAAGCTCAAAAGTATCTCATCGCATGTATTAAATCAATGCAGCCGCACACCGCGACGCACACACGATATGTCCGTCTAATTCAGATTCCAACTTCCGATCACCGCTGTGCCTGTATTCGGCCAGGCGAGCACCCGGGAGCTCCGGCGTGGGATACCTGCTCCGCCCGCTTGTGCTATACATCAGCGCAGAAACGCACGCGCGCGCGAGCGCTTCCTATTGACTTTGTACATGCGGCCGTAAACTGAAACGCTCGGCCGATAACCGGCTCCAAAACAGTGAAAATTGAAATGAATATTGTCATGGCAATTCGTGATTTTTTTTGGGGATTCTTTTTTTGTTTAAATAATAATATTTGCTTCATGATTTGAACAAGAAATGATAATAAATAGGAAGTAAAGAGTCCAATAAATAGGATTTTGTCTTAAGTGGCCGAAAACCGGGTACTTTACTCTATTTTATTCTTCTTCCTCCTCCTCCACCTCTCCTGCTCCTCCTCCTTCTTCCTATTTTCTTCTTTCATTTCCTCTGTTTCTTTTCTTTTACTTTTCCTTTTCTCCTTTTCTTTTCTTCTTCTCCTCCTCCTTCTTCTGATCACTCTGAAACATTTCACTGAACTACTCATCTAGGTCAATTTGTCATTCTTTTCTGTTTGATCAAAATGGTTGTCCAGTCCTGATGACATTCATTGTAATTGACCTTTATATAAATATTTATTGAACTTTTTAAGGTTATGAATAATTTCAGGCAGAGTTCACTTTCAAAATTCAAATTTTTACTGAATTACTGCAATACTTATACTGGCACCTCATCAAAATAAGTTGTTTTTAGATCTAGGTCTAGATCTAGAAAAATAGAAGTCTAGATAGACTTGAGAGTAGAGAAAAGTAGAGAGAAATCTAGACGATTTTTTTTCTGCAAACACAATCACATTTGTTTTGTATTGTTTGAATGTTAGATTAAAAGATATTTAATCAGTTCAATGCTCCTGTGCATTTGTTGTAAGTTGTTCACAATATTGGT